>JBAJNP010006271.1:0-26063 GCA_036877545.1 Yasuhikotakia modesta | reverse complement strand
TATTATCTCTGCAAACGGCTTCAAATGAGATTTATGTAGGTCCAGCTCCTGAAACATCTAATCCAGGCAGTTTCACGATCTGATGTCATTATTGTGTCGATTTGATCTTCATTTGTCAAACACATGATGCATTTTAAGCAGTTCATAGTCCACAGTTCTTTTTTTTACAAAGAGTTAACAACAAAATGTTGTAAATGTCCCTCACACTTGGTGACAACCTGGATTTATTTTTCTGAAAGTTAACTTTTGTGCTTATTTTAATTGTTAGATTTTTATTTTACAGTATAATTAAAAAATACTTAGACATCCTTCATTTGAAAGGAACTCAAATTCCTTCACTGCATCTGCAATAATCCATTTGTGGTGCATCTAATGGGTTCAGATGTTTAAAAGCATAAACAGGGACACGTCTTACATTGTGTGATGTGGATTAATTGCATGTTTCTGCCTAAAATGGTTGATGTTCATATAAAGGATGTGAGGGAAACTGCAGCCTCTCTTTCACTGGCTGGTGGTGCTATAATTCAATTTATGCCTCACACAGCAGTTACGAGAGCCCTGGATAGTGTATTCCTGGATGTGAGCATAGACCTAAGGTTTTATCATGCTGACAAGACAGTTTTTGAGTACCGAGGGGCATATTGTACATTACAGGGTTCATATTATAGTGTATTATTATCCAGACCGGTTAATTGTGCTTCATATGTGAACCTGCTTCTAAATTTGTGTGAATATGAGGTTTGTGCTACACTGTGCAACCCTGTGCTTCACTGGAATAGAGAAAGCTGCAGTTAGAACCAGTGATTCAGCACCATGGACAGTTCCTGTGCCCACCGATAGATGTGGTGCCAAAACGGCAGAAAGTCCTTCAGATTTGTTTAATTACTCTCCCTGAGCTTAAGACTCATGATATGAAGAGTTGTGCCAGGAAGACTACAAGAGCTCAAAGATTCTCACAGCTTGTGTAGTTCTCTGTTTGGAAAAGGCATCGTGTGTGTGTGGAAATGATGTAACTAGCAGGCTGGACCAAAGGCAGGAAATTCACAGTAGATTGTACTTGATTTATAATTGATGATGGCATGAGCTGGATGTGTGAGAGAGATGTGGAATCAAGCGTGTTTATTTGTGAAGGTTGTTAGCTGATAACAGGGTGGAAAGCTGTGTCTTCTGACCGGTGGCTTTTGACGTTGTGCATGAGTAATTAGCAGACGTTAGCTGTGCTGAGATGGGAGAGATAATGCGTCTCTGATGTCTGGAGACCGTCTCCAGCCGTAGCTTCATTTCGTTGCTTAAAATAGATCAGAGAAACTTAGGATGTTAGGAAGTAGAGAACAGAAACCTACAGTACATTTATGTCCACCGTTAAGTCAAGGATAAACCTGTATTAATTCTGATAGCTTGTGTGGGTGTGTTTGATGTGCTGTAAAATAAGGTTAAAGCAACACTTTCAGTCTGGCGTCCATGTTGTTTTCTGTGACTTGTGAAACATGCTTGTTCTGATCGTGTGACCCCAATGCAGATGAGTGCTTAAATGTCAAATAAAGAGGTACACTTGAGTTATCAGGTCCAAACCCATTCATCATGAGTCTGACCTCATCTTTGACCATCAACTGCAGGTGCATCATTATTCACATTTATGCATTTGGCATCTGCAAGTTATACATGTGATCATTATATGTGTTCCAATGGGAATCAGACCCACAACCTTTTGTGCTGATAACACAACTCTCAACCAGTTGAGCTGCAGAGACACACATAGCATTGAGATACAAAAAATATCTCATAATCATAATAATAGGAGATAATTCTTAATTATAATATTATTTGAGCAGAACTTCTGTGAACCCCCCAATTTCTCCATCTAAAGTCTGTTTTCTGCAGATGTCATCAGACACCACCTGAAAATTGTAGGAGATATTTTGAGTCCCGGAGGACAGAATCCCCGGATACAAAACGCTTTTGGGCAGACGTCAGGAAATATTTGGCAAGAGACTGAAACTGAAACGATTCCAGTGAAAACAGGCAGTTTCAGAAGCGGCACAATCACAACACGACCGCCGCCATCATCTCCAAACCTTCTGAACGACGCTTCAGGAGAGCAGGCGTGTGGATCGTGGCTGTTGTCACGGCGATGGCAGAGGTTCGAGTGCAAGTCACTTTGGGGGGTGTTTGTCTGTGATAATGAGCTGTCACTAAAGCGCTGGAGCCTTGTTTTGATCTGGCCACCCTGCTGCTTTCAGCAAGAGAAACGTGTCAGCTGTAAAACAGATTCTGTGGGAAACAGCGGTGAGGCTAATGGCATTAGTTTGGTGTGTTGGGTGATCTCTGAGTGTTAATGTGAGCGGGAGGAAGTTTGGCCTGCAGGTGTGATGTCCTTCATTCACAGGACTGGAAAACGTGGAAAATTATTATTATTAATTAAACGCCATCAAGTGTGAAATGGAGAGTAATTCATCAGACGGACAGGAAGTGACTAGAGATGAGAGATCTAATGCCATGAAATTCGAATAGATTGATCAATACGTTGTTTGAGAGGTTGTTACGTTCTCTCCATTCTGAGACGTGTGGATTTATTGATAATGTGCAGAGCAGTGCAGGGGTTATTTTGAGCGTTGCAGTTAGTTGTATGTGCCACATCTACACGTGGCTCATGCTAACAGATTATATTAGCGATTGAGCTCCTGCTAGCATCAGACTCTTAATATGGGTTTACATTTACTGTCAACTGAATTAGCATTTAACTGTTAGCCTCTGTGTGCAGCAAAGCCTGTTGTATCTGTATCAGGGCTAATAAGACCAGAGGCATCTCTTTAAATCATCCTGTTTATCTAAGTTGCACTGATTTCAGACTGAACTTTCAGTGTCTGAGCAGAACTCTGAAGTATCTGTCTTGAAATAATAATAATTACAAGAAATAAACATTCTATATTTGCCTTCTCAAATATCTATTTTGGTGCCTTTCAACAGTGCCAGACTTGAATAAACTGTTTGCACGTATTAGTCTTGTATTTACAAGGTAGAAATGAGATAAATATTGTGCTGGGAAAGAAAGCTTTCTGTTGGGTGAGTGGATCTGAGCGATTTTATCTCAGATGATCAGATTACAGTCCTACAGGAAGCGCATCTTTAACATGCACATTTCTAATCTAGCCCGCAGTTGCGCATGCAGGTGTGTACACGCACACGATTGCATATCAAATGCATGTACGGGTTCATGCATGACAAATTACTGTGACTGCGCTGCTGAATCCTGCAGTACAGTATAAGCTCTTTATCTTCTGCTCTTCATGGGATAAACCAGAAAACATCTGTGGAGTCTTCCTCAGTTTTTCTACATTGTTTCCCACCATCAACTAAATGATCAAATGATTACTTATGACTCCTTTTGTTGTGTGTGTGTGCTCTTGTGTGTGCTTGTGTGGTGTGTGTGTGTGCTCTTGTGTGCACACACACACACACACACACTCACACACACACACACAATCACTCCATACTGCTTGTCAAGTGCAGATGACTGTAACTGATCAACTGATACAGGGAGCTGAGTGAAGTCTTAACCTGATCTTAAGATGGCTCGTTTCCCGCTGCCAGCTGACGCCCCTCATGTCGGCCCGCCGGCTCAGCCCACTGTAAGCAGATCTTACAAAAGCAAGCTGATATCGAGTCGTAAAAGAACCTGCAGTAGCTATAAACCAGGCCGATTCCAGCCCGCACACCTGATATATTCTCTTAAGTGGTAAAGAGCGCATTAAAGCGCCGCTGTATTCCTGCGCAGGTTTCTGGTAATGGAAACACGCGTTTATCTATATACAGCGGCTGAGGGGTGAGTCGTACGCCGACGGACCCTAATTGCGCTTTACTTGGACCAGCTGATGAAAATAAAGATTCTGTAGGTTTATGATTTCCTCCTCTGGCCTCTGTCTCGCACGTGTATTGATGCTAAATGATGGACTGAAATAGCTATGTGTACATCAGTATTCACAGTGTAATGGCTTAATGCAGTCTTTCTATCTCTCTCTTGCTCTCTCTCTTTCTGTTTCTTTCTCTCTCTCTCTCTCTCTCTCTCTCTCTCTCTCATTAGCCAATGATTTATCACACACCACAAACTCTTTCTGGCCCTGTTTAATGGGGCCGATAGTCCTACTTTTTGGACCTGTGCGGTTCAGTGATTTTTATTTACTTATTTATATGAAAAATAGAAATATTTTCAGAGGGACTGCCTGAACAATACAGTCCAGATAACAAAGGTATGGCACGCATTGAAACCCGATCGATTTAGGTCGGTAAACATCTGAGCATAGCTAATCTGGCCTCAGTGATTGTGCAGTATCCCTAACAAGGCTTTTGGTGTGTGGAAAATCAGCTCTGAGGGTCTCCAAATCCCTCTGAGCCCAGATGAAAGGAAGCTCTCAGTTATTTGCTCTGAATTTTACTGTAAAATAAAACAAGTCCCTTGATGCATAAGTGTGATTAGCATAGAGTCTGGATGTTGCTGTGAGAGTAAATTTAATCCCGTCACCCTGTGGTGTATTGGTGTTATAAATGGAATGAAAAAAGGTTTTCTTTGAAAAAGTATTAAGCAACTTTTCCCCTAAAACACAACAAATATATTAAAGCTGCATTCTTTTAAAAATCAGTTATTGAGCAAAAACCTGACAGATCAGTGTTCAACACAATCTTCTTATCTTACTTTTGAGATTTTGAGGTGTTGTGTCTGATTTCACAGGAAATGTCAGTTTGACCTGCAGTTTTATGTTTCAAACAGAGATGGCGACAGAGAGGCAAAAGTTTGGATTGCAGCTATTTTTCAGGTGTTCAATACAGTATATAGGAACTTACTCTATAGGCACATACTGTATAGCTGTTTACTATATAGGAGTCTTCTGAAGCCAGAAAATAGTTTTGTCTTCACATTCTGTTGCAGCTAAAATTCTCTGTTTTTGCAGTCAAAGTCAGAAAAAATGCTCAGCGTCTCATTACGACTGTGTTTGCTGCATGCTTTGACAAAACTAAGTGTACTAGAGTGACCAAAATGTCTCAAGTGTGGAATATGTCCTGCCTTTAAAAAACAAACAATGGTGTCTGGCATTCATTCTCACAGTACCGTATGAAAGACAGAGGGCCGTATGAAAGAGAGAGGAGCGTATGAAAGAACAGGAAGAGTGAGTTTGGAAAAGCTTTGATGCTTTGTTGGTTCTCATTAAGGAGCTGAAGGGCTGAATAGCTGTTTCAGGACAGACACCTGGGAGGGCTGAATGGAGTCTGTCACTGTGAGTTTATGTCCCTGTGCAGACAGACGCACGAGCTGAGCAAAAGCTTCTGTCACTCCAGAGGTGCCATTCAGTGTCTCGGGAGACGCCACCGAGCACAACGAGCGCCTGTGAGAATTGAGACCCTACAGTGTCTCACTGAAAGCAGAGAGAGGTGAGAGGAAATAACCAATGCTAACAAACAGAGCTCCGGTTAAATGCTGAGGTCTAACTGTGGAATAAACTGGGATGTAAATGGGTTTGTCTGGTTTGTTTAGCTGGTACCAACGATCCGTCTGTAAATTTGAAAATTGAAAGTCTCACTAGTTGCAGTAAGTGATGAATCTGTTGGAAATGAAGAATTTGTGGAGAAAGGCTGAGCTAGATGAATATGAGCTAGATGTCTGTTCTCTGTGTTTTGCATTAAGGGAGGTGTATAATTTTGGGGTTCCAATAAATTAGACGCTGGATCAGTTTCAGAACAATATTAGGCCCGATTGAAGCCCTGCTAATGAGTCTCTGTGCAAGTGCTCAGGGAATATAAGAGGACTAAGTTCTAATCTACTAGACAGACGGAATTAAAACGCACTACATCTCTTATAGATTAAAGGCCTGTTTTTCTAGTCAGCATGTTAATGGCTAATGACAATTGATTAGACAGTAACTCAGTAATGAGGGTCTTCAGAAGACAGACTTTTGACAGCAGGCAAAAATTCAGTTTCACTTAGAATCTGCATCTGAAAAGAACCGACCAATCAAACTGACTGGTGTCATTTAATGTCAGGTAACTGGACCAGCCACAGTTTGTGTTTTATGGGATGTTTTCCAGACAGTCTTTACAAAAAGCTGTACAAACAACACAGTAGAAGTTAGTGGGAGGGACATGTTGTTTCTCATTTGCCCAGAAGCAAGATACATGGATTGTGTACCATAAATAATGAAGGCAGTTTAATACACAATGTGGACACAATTACTCCAGTCCAGTAACTGTGAAAAAAGAGAACAGTAGTGAGAAAAATTTACATTCACACCATAGGTGATGTGAGAGATTAACTGTTTATTATACACAGATCACAACATACAAATCATACAGGTGTACAAGTGGTAACTTTGTGTTCAGGGCCTAAAAGTGTCTTTCTATGCAGGAAACATTTAGCTGTACTCAGACGTGATGGTGTGGCATCACACTCACCGAAGGTCTTTTCTGTCTTACCTCTACAGTTTCTGCTTTATGGGCAAAGCAGCCATTTTAAAGCTAAAGTTTCAGAGCCGAGCAGAAGATCAACAGTAAAATTCTCCCATTTTTATCAGCTTTTCAGCAAATCAGTTACAACTACTGAGCAAATGTTACATCATCTAATTAATATTCATGAGACCCTCTGACCTCCAACCACATTTCAGATTGTATCTATGGCCTTGATTTAAATACAGAATTGTACTTATAGGCTTTTCAACTTCTGAGTTAAAACTTTAACACTATTATTTGGCTGTCATGTCAGCACGGCTATTGACTTTCGTAAATGCGGTTTTTATGTGTCCCCTGTTATTTAACGCAACCTTTCATAGAAATTCCTCTAAGCACACATCTCACAGACTTTAGTTACACCGCAGTGTGACATCACAGTGATGTCATCAAACATGCAGCAAAACAATGTTTGATGGAGAAGCTGCGTTAAATTTCAATTGAATCCAAGTTTTGCTTTTCGTTGCTACTGTCTTGGTTACTATGGTCCTAAAACATCCTTTCACACACAAGCCTGTTTACTGTAGCTAGGCATGCTGTGACTTCTGTTGTTCTTAAATTAAGCTCATTAACTCTAAGCTCTTTAAAAGTATAGCTTAAAAAAGAGAAATATTACGTTCATAGATAAATGTGTAGAGATAATTTTTATTACAGTATTATAGTATTGATTTGGTGGTTCCTTAATTGTCTGTGAGGCTTTACTGTCAGGCTAAAAAGTTAAATTTATCATGTGAACATTATTTTTGCTGTCCTACACTTTCTGCTTTTCCTCTTCTGTTTTTGTGTCTTTTCCATGAAGTTTACAGTAGAGATCAGAGCTCATGTGTGGAGTCTCATCATCAGTATCATTAAACTATAATGAGCTGTAATGACTCCCTGCATCTATTGGATAAACCTGAAATGCATTCATCTCCATTCTCTCTCCATATTGTGCTTTGCTGGCTCGATCGCCCCTCATTTGCGGCTTGTCATCTTGACCTTCTGAGGAAGCGACTCATTAGGACGCTGGAGTTATTGATGATGCAGGTTTTTCTGCTGCGACGATGCACATCTCGCATGCGCATACATTCATCAGTGTGTGTGATTGTTTGGATCTGGAGTGTCTGTGACATGCAGCGATGCAAAAAAACAACAGTGCTGGAGAATCTCTTTGGACGGTTCTGTCAGATGAACTGATGTGACAACACACACACACACACACACAGAGTGAGAGCAGAACTCATTTTGGTTTCTTGTGTGTTTTCTTGGATTGGTCTCCAGTAGAGCTTGGATGAAGTTGGATAACTGGACGATATATTTATTGTTTTCTTTGCTGTACAAACTGTATATTTTACTCCTCTATACTAACCCTACCTATAAACCTAACCTTCATAAAAATCACAGAACAAAAAATCAGTCTGTAAGATTTATAAGCTTGTTCATTAGAATTAGTGTCTGTACATCATCTGCCAGAGACAAG
Organism: Yasuhikotakia modesta; assembly: GCA_036877545.1. Lineage (NCBI taxonomy): Eukaryota > Metazoa > Chordata > Actinopteri > Cypriniformes > Botiidae > Yasuhikotakia > Yasuhikotakia modesta. Next base: position 18,112 of record JBAJNP010006271.1, on the reverse strand, counting down.
ACAGGTTCTGTATTAATCATGGCTCAGAAATATGAGTGCAGATAGTTAAAAACTCTGCCTGAATGAATGGGCTGTGAGACGGATCAATACAGCCTATGTTTTTTGAGCCGCCTGTTCTTTTCTTCCTCTCGGTCGCCATTTGAGATGTAGCGCGTCTCTTTTTACATTGCGGTGTAATTAGCTACAGCATTTTTGCTGATTGTTAAATGGTCGTAACGTTTTGTCAAATGCGAGCGGAGCTCTGCTGAACACTGCGGTTGGAGGGAAAATGGCTGAATGAAGCAAGTGTGGGGGTAAGTTTATTTATCCCTCTGTCTGTTCTTTAAAACACTTCCAGTGTGTCTCTGTGGAGAGATGTTCCCTCTGAATGCATGGCAGCTTTCAGGCCAAACAAAACACTGAGATGTGTACAATCAGCATGAGTTTGCTGTTGGCCAGTGTCTCTTATGGGTTTAGGAAGTGATCTGAATACTGCGTGTGACCACAGGACAGACCAGACTTCTCTGAGTGACATCATTGACAGTGGCATCACAGGGGTGTGGTCCGCCCATCTATATACACTATAATCATAATTATGGGAATTATGATGTATGAAAATATTAATTGACATTATATTTTAGCATCTTCATATTGTAGAATTTGTAAAAAGAGACATTGTTGAAGGAGTAGGCTAGCCTCTTATTGGCTGTAATCCATTTCAAATATGTTCAAATATGTTAATGCAGTAATTGACAGCAAAACTCTATTTACACTTATAAGCCCATGGCACAGATGAAACGTTTTTAAGATCATAAGAAACATTTGAGACGAGTGGCTCTAAACTGTTGACCGGTTACGCATGTGACCTAAACCTCTCTGTGCTGTTTCTCCATTGAAGACTTTCTTTTGTCTCTGCCCCAGATATAGACAGCTAGTGTATTTTGTGTGTGAGTGAGTGAGCTGTATATAAACTGTGACCCACTTCTTTGAATAATGGGATATGCATCATTTGGTTTGCATGGCAGGGTAGAGCGTGACCTCAGCTGCACCTCTGGTGGCTGTGTGTGTGTGTTTGTTAATGCATGTGTGTGTGCAGCTTCAAAGTGAAAAATCGCCCGCAATCTAAGCAGCATTGATCAGAGAGACCTCCGCCCTCATGCCTCACAGCCAAACATCTCAGAAGAGCAACTAGAAGGGAAACAATCTGGAGTGTTGCAGACGGCAGAGCCAGACATGCCACAGGCAGTGTGAGTTTATACTCGAGCTGCAGAGTCGCAAAGATAACACCCCACCGGGAGGTTGGAGGACAGGTTGGGGTGGATCTGCATCTGTGAGACCCCAGGTGCTGCTGGCGCAGGTGCTGGAGAACCCAGAGGAGCTGAGACAGCCAGAACCGGGCCTAAAACATCTAAAGAAAACATCACAATGTTCTGACAGCTTCAAACTCCAAAAACTTCAAAGGTTTGAATAGCAGGGGCAGAGATTTAGAATGATGATGATGATTTTCATACTTTACATTTGTTGTCAAATGAAGCCAAACTGACATTTTGCAGGAAATCAGACCTGACAGCTTAAATGATAAATTATTGTTATAGACACAATGTTGTGGGACAGGGAGGTGAGGAGACACATCTGTTACTTACTCAGAAAGATTTGTCTGTATTTTTAAGCCAAAAAAGTTACAGATTGCAGGTTTTATTGCCCCCTAATTCAATGTTATATTGCTTTCTGTATGAAATACACCAAGTGTTTCAGCAAAACTTTCCACCCCATTGAGCTAAAAATGAAGTTTATTGATGGAATCAATCAGACTGTTCACCCTCATGTCATTCTGACCTCATTTTATTTTCTTTTATTCTGTGAATCACAAAATGGAGTTTCTGTAGAATCTACAGGCGGCTCTTTATAAAGCAGCAGACTGGTGTTTACATTTCTGGCGATTGTGGAAGGATCAGAACAAAATGCACATTGATGGTTATTTTTCATTCATAATCTTCTCCTCCACCAGAGCTCACAAACCGTCTTATGCTTGTGTTTAATTAAAGAGAGATTTGAGCAGCAGTACAGAGGAAGATTTAAGCTTAGACCTGCAATCTGTTTTTTTCTCCCACACAGAGCAGTTTTATGACCTTAAAACTTGGAATATATAGCACAAGTCATTATAGGACTATTTTAAAGCTGCAATCTTTGTCGCCATCTCTGTTTGAAACCTAATATTGCAGGTTTCTTTACATATTTTTCTTTTCAGGGCGAACTGACAATTCACAGGAAATCCAAGCCTAAATTCTAAATCATTAATATAAACGTGATAATGGGAGGGAAATTATGTTGAGCACTGATCTGTTTTTTCTCAATAACTGATTTAAATAGTTTTAAGTAAAGAAAGGTTACAGATTGTAGGGGTCACACGCTGCAATCCACTTTTTCTTGTGTGGATATTTGTGTTCCACAGACCTGGAACAACACGAGGGGGAGGAAAACAGAACCAAACATTTCTTTTAACAGAACAGTGCTCTGATGTTGCAGGAAAATATTATGCTTTCAAACTGCAATTCAGATGGAAATTACGTGCTTGAGGAACCATCTTGAAAACCTCAGCCTTTAAGCAATAAAGACAAGCCAACGATTTGCCAAAAACAACAGCGAGCTATGCTGCAAAACAAATTGATTATGGATCTCGTCTGTCCCTTTCTGTCTGATGCCGGGCAGGCTGAGAGCGCGGTGGGTTGCTATTCTCACTGATTGTCCATTAGACTCTGCATTAATCCTTAAATGCAAAATCAATACGGAGAGGCAAATGAGATCAGAGCTGTGCTAGAGAGGCACAGGGAGGAACGTACTGAAAAACAGTCTCGCTTCCTGGAGATATTTGTTCACCGTGTCCCACACAGTATGTTCCTGTTGCTTCAGAGAAAGCCAGGAGACATCTGAAGATCTTAGGAGACATGCTCTGAACTCAAAGCCTTTTTATATCTTTGTAAATACAAACAAGGTTTGCTCAATTGCTTCCCTTGTAGTGGTTTTCTGATTCACGCTTGCAAAACAAGTTACCGATGCGCATCCAGCATTAATGATTTTGCAGGATGTTGTTTGTTTTGTCAGCGCACATGCAGTAATGCGCCTCGAGTTTCCAGAAGGCTGGAACTGCAACTAAACCAGAATGTTCTCAGAACATTGTGGAACATGTTCTCTGATGTTCTCTAAAAGTTCTCAAAAACACTTGCAGTAGAAGGTTTTGGATGTTATATATTGTATATATCCAAAACATTATTCTTAGGTTGTTCATGAAACATTTTGTTGTTAATGAAAAATGTGTTTTTGTTAAAGAATTGAGTAATATTCCTACAATAAAACGATAACGCTGATGCAAGTTTTAAATGGTCCTAAAACATTCAAAGTGTTATTTGTAAAGTGTAATTTGTAAAGTGTTATTTGTAATGTTTTTGTAGTTACTGGAAACCTTGTTTAGGTGACGCTGCCTTAGAAGGTCAGGTTGTTCGTTTAGAGATGAGACTGGAGATTGGTGGGTGTGTGTTGCAGGTGGTCTGTGTTTACGGGGTGTGCTGAAGGCTGAAGGCTGTGTGGTAAAGCCCATCGGTGGATATTGGCTCTCACGCAGATGGCGATGATCAGCTATAGTTTGACTTTTAAGGTTAAGCTTTAAAGATGTCCTCAAACCCAGGTTGACCCATGCGGCCGCAGCGCTGCACACATGCAGTCAAAATGCAAGAGGATTTAAGGATCTAAACAAGAACAAAAAAGAACAAAGCGAGTGCATGGTGAGAAAAAATTCAGACATCTTATATCATATACAACATTACAGAAACGTTCTGCTAACTTTACTGCAATGTTGTTTGATAACTCTGAGAGAACTCTCAGAAGATGTTGTGAGAGTGTTCTCTGTTAGCTGGGATATATTGACAGATAGTTGCTCAAACGTTGTGGCGGTTCAAGGTTATTCTCTCATATTTAACCTCTCCTTTGAGGTGCACAAACAGTGATCTTGTGCTCATCCGGCCGCTTTTCACTGGTATTTTCCTGTAATCTCATAAAGCTTTGCTTGGCTGAACAGAAGCTGTGAACTTCATGCATGAGGTAATCACCTCAGTGAGAGTGTTTTCCTTCCCCTCACTCAGAGCCCGAGAGAGAGAGAGAGAGAGGGAGAGATAGAGAGAGAGAGAGCTATTGATCTTAGTAAAGTCCAGCTGAACGCCAGCTCTCAGCTCAGAGATAAGACGCTCGCCTCACCTTACACACTCAAAAGAGATTTTAATGGCAAATACATTCAAGCAAAACAGGAAGTAAACAAACGCGTCGTCTGTACATATCACAACAGCAAAGCGCTTAATCCCACATAAACGTCTTCAAGTCACATTTTATTCATGAAATAAATGTAAACTTTCATTTAGGAACCTTTTTTTGTTGTAGAAAGTTTAGCGTTTTTACTGACTTTCTTTGTACTTACTGGCGATTCGCACTAGATTTGCATTACTGTAAACATTCATTTACACATTTTAAAGTTTATTTCACAGTACAGTTGTTTTGGCAATAATATGAATGAATAAGGAGATCTCATTTGGGTTTTATAATAATATATAACTGTTGTTTTTGATGAATAAATTATAATTGTGCAGAATTAATAGTTTTATGCACTGAAGGGCTGGTAGTTTAATTTGAAACTATTTCTGTCCTTGTTTATCAGAATGAATGAGCTTCGCTACAGATATTCAAAGTATGATGACGTATTATTTGCATTAAAAGTTATTTCAGTTCATTGGCAGTCAGCTTCATTCAGTTGTTACTGGTAAGAAGATTGTATCTGTTATGGATTTGACATACAGCTGCTGGGCAGATTTAGAGGTTACGACACAAGCCACTTCAATAGAGATTTCTGTGAATGCCGCTGTGTTTTAGTCATTTATATAACATTAGCAGAAATGATTGCATAATATCACTGATGCGATACAATCACGAGTAATGACAGATTGAAATGTAAGCTGTTGTGCATTAGAACATTAAACAGACTTCAGCCCTGCTGCACTGCAGAGTTTGGAGCAGATATCTCAAGCCGTCCCTCCAGAACAACACATTTGGATCAATTACTCTGAGTTCAGAGAAAGAGAGATATCCACACAGCTAAACCCTTCTGCGGCACATCTGACGGCGGCTTAGATGGAAAAATGAAGTCCTCGCCCCTTTATCTCACACTGAGAGGCAGGTAAAGCGTTTCAGCCCTGGGTGTTGTGTTTGGAGTATAAAGTAAATGCTTTTCACATTATCTGCTGTTGACTTTTTTGTGTTGATGGTGGTGGGGGCTGCCACATATGTGTCTTGGTTCTAGAGCAGAGGTTCTCGGTTCTGGCCCTCGAGGTCCACTGTCCTATTGAGTTTAGCTCCTCATCCAACCCACCTACTTGTAACTTCCTATCTAACGGTTTCAGGTTGTAAGAACATTTGACCAACATTTCCATGAAGTAACAAACATGTACGGAAATTTTGATCATGGTTGGAGCTCTGGGCTGTGAGGAACAGAGATGAGAACATCTGCTCTTCAGAAAGATGGCAGGCAACTAAAGGGCTAGCTTGTGTTGATCATGCTAATCAGCTAAACATTGAGATAAACAGACATGAAAGATAAAAATAGATTATTTACAGTAACAATAAAGACCCTTGTGTTGTGACAGATTAAATGTGTGTGATGATGGAGGAACTTTTCCAGCTGAGTTCTAGTTCCTCTGGAGGTTCTTCTTCATCTACTGAAACATCTTGAGTTTATTTCTCTGCTGCACACAGGAGGATTTGTGAGGCTCTGTTCTTTGTAAAGCTGCTTTGGAACAATATGTGTTGTGAAAAGCGCTTTATAAATAAATGGAAATTGGACTCAGTTTTTCACACTCGTTTCCCAGCCAGAAGAGCTCCAGATGCTCTGCAGATAAAAGAGTTCTGCTCTGCTTCAGGAGCAGTGAGGTCATGCTGGCAGAAACATCTCCAGACCTCTGTCACGTCCTCAGCCGCCGGCTGTAACGCTGCTGGCTTCCTCCCATGGCTCTGACTGGTGGGAGAAGCCCAGCAGGAGTGAAGGGTCTTTTAAAGAGCTGTGAGAGGCCAGAGTTGAGTGTGTGTGTATCGCTAGTAATAAGAGTCATTTCTGGCACACATTTTAGGTTCCCATAGGAAAAAAGGCTTATATGTAAGTTAAACAGAATCATCTATATTTTAAGTCTAATATAGCAGTGATGTTATGTTTGTGATGTTAGGTTTGGTGTAGCATTAGTGTTAGGGGATAGAACCATTATGTCTATGCCCCCATGAAACTTGACTGTTTGTACTGTTATGTCTGTGCCCCTAATAACATTACTGCAGAACGTTTAACTAACAAACAATCAGACAGTATTTATCACTGGCAGAGTGACTGTTTTCATAGCTACAACACATCAATTTCTAGTTTCCTCTAATGGAAAAGTGCTGCAGTTTTAAATTAAAAGTTCTGCCTGAATAAACCACATTAGGAGCTCTTTTAAATTGACTGTATATACACACACATGTATGAATTCGATGTATGAAGCGATGTTGATACAGTGCTTAGCAACCAGTGTAATGAACTAGATTATTTGGTGAAAGGATTTATTACAGCTTGTAGTATAATTAATGATTCAATGATGTATTAGACATTATATAACATTGTGTGATACAGTGAACATATCATACTGCGGTTACTGTTGCATCAGCAGTAAATCATGTTTTATCTGCAGTTAAAGATGTGATTATTGCAGGAGATGCTTATGGTGTTTTCAGAAGATGCTGTTTTCATCCTGCGGATGATAAAAGGATGACAAAATGAAAGATCAAAGAGCAGAATATCAGAGACGTGAGGTGGGCCCTTCTAAACCCCCTACAATCACCTAGTAACACCTTGACAACAAGCCTCAAGCAAACATCAGGAATCCAGTCTTTCTGAGACCACATGCAAACAGATGTTTAGCTGCATCACAGGGTCAGTGTTGCCTCTGTTCTGTGTCTAATTCCAGCCTGATGGGCACCAGGGAAAACACACAAACCAACGCGGGAATGCCGTTCCCTGACAAAGCCGTCCTGTGTCACAAACATCATGTGCTTTATTCAAATGCATCGCATGCAGCCCTGAATTCATTTCCCTTTCCAATGAAGTGACCTGTGTGCCCGCTCTCTCTTTCTCTCATTCTCTCTCTCTCTCTCTCTCTCTGTGTGACACACACAAACACACACACAGTCCCACGGTTTCCTCTCGCTGAGGTTTGATCAGTGCTGAACAATAGGTTATCTCAGCAGAGCACAGATTTCCCATGATTGCTGCTCTCTGCTCGTCTAAAGCATAACTCTGGAAAATTGGGGAAAGTTGGCAGAGCAGCTCGCGGTGTAAAATATTGCTTTATTTCTACATCTTTTCATACAACTGCAGGGATCAGAAGACAAAAAAGTGGGTCACATTTCAATGCCACACAGAGCAAAAACCTCCTGTGGTCCCAGAGACGTAATGTAGTCCTTGGTTATGTTTAATTTAATTAGTTTTTTTTAATTTAAGATATCGCTCCTCAAATGTCTTGGGGGATATGCAGTTAAAAGCAGACACACGCAATGATTGTTAGCATACAGTAATATTATTGAGCTATAAAATTACTGTGAATAGCTTGGCCCATGTAATTTGATTTTGAAAGAATTTGTGGAGAACTTTGACTTCTTTCATTTAGAGGCATCATGGCAAATATCAGTAAATCAAGAGGCATGTTGTGTCCGCTGAGTGTCCCTTTGCTCTCGTTTTTCTAGAGAAAGATCTGGAACACTGTTTACATCTTTTCATAATTGGATTAGAATCTGAAAATCTCAAAAGTTGTATGTCTCCATTTACTTCCATCTTTTGAACTTCATCCAAGAGAAACAATGAGAAATAAATATTGTTAGTGATTTTTCTTCTTTAATGAGACACATGTGAGACTGCTGAGAATAATCTGAGAAGGATTTGTGCACGACTTTTTCATTCGCTCACATTGGTGCAGAATTGACTTTTAAAGAGATCTAGCGTGTGAATATTTTTCCCAATGGGGGAAAAGCAAAAAAAGTTAGAACAGACAACAGCGAGAGAGAGAGAGAAAGAGAGGGAGGATGGAGAGATGTTTTGTATGGATGTTGTGTGTTTGTGTTTCACTGGCAGTGATGCTGTGGGTGGTCTTTGCTCCAGGCAAACACAACCAATGTTTTGATGTTTTTTTCTTTTTGTATCTCAATCCATCTCTCTCTCTCTCTTTTATGGAGATTTTACCGCTCTATTTTGCCATTAGGTGATGATTAATCTTAAATAAGCAGTCTGAAAAATGCAGCTGCCATCTCTTAGCGCTGGAAAACCAAGCAGCTCCATTTTTCTCCTGAAATTTGAATCTATATTCTCCAGGAAAAGATTCAGCCTCTTTCTGTCCTCAGATGTTTGCTGAACAGCACATTTACTCTGACATATTCTCTACATCGCTGTTCTTCATGAATGAGGCTTTAAATCATGTCATATTTCAGGTTTGGTAAACTCTGACCTGCAGATGACGTCTCAGATGACCTACAGAAACATCCCAGAATGCACCTGTGCTGGGCTACCGGTACATCTGATGTTTGGTGTCTTTATTCTGTCTGTGTGAGATCAGTAATAGTTCTGCTGATTAACTTTATATAATACTAGCTTCCCCTCCCTTTATTTCTCTCTCGTTGTCTCTCTCACTCTCTTTCTTTCTGTTTTTTTCACTTGTATCACTCTCTTCCTCATTACCTCTTCTTGCTGTGCATCAGTGTTGACACATCTTAAACATTTCTAACAATATTTGGAGTGTGAGAGGGAATGTCTGCTTTAAGTGCACTTAAAATATCACACATGATTTGTGTGTTAATATACTCGCATGAAAAATGTATAAATGAATTGTGAAGTTTTTATGTTTTTGCCACATGATTATTTTATACTGTATCAGTCTCATGCTCTCTGCTCTATTACTCTCTATTACTCTCTGTATCTATTAAGAGCCACACACACTCTCTCTTAGGCATGTGCGGTGTGTGTGTGTGGCTCTTTATTGTGGAGCTTGTTGTTAAAGTAACTAACAGTTGTCTTTTGTCTCATTGTGTGTTTCATGAGGGTTTATTGTTCAAACATCTTATCTCTATGATATTTACATGTCAGAGAGTCCCATGAAATGACAATGTTTCATAACTGCTGTGTGCACGAAGATGGAACGTTCTGAGAACATTAGCTAGACGTTATGTAAGTATATTCTGGAACAGCCCAGAGGTTACTGTAGCTTCATGGGTATAGCATTGCATGAGAAGCACAAAAGGTAATGGGTTCGAATTCGAGAGAACAATAATGATCAGATGTGTAGCTGGAATTCAGTGGAAGTCACTTTAAATTAAAGCATCTGTCACATGCATCCTTTTAAAATGTATCTCACAGTGTTTGAGTCCTGCTAGAGTAATACTATAAAGAGTAATAGAAACAACACAGAGGACAGAAGCAGAGCTGTGGAAAAGATGAATGTCTGTCGACTGTTTATTGTTCCCTTATTTTTGATTATTTTTGATAGAATAGTTTCAGCATTTGAATGCTTTTAATGAAGCATGAAATCTGCAGATTAATTAGAGCCGCTGCAGAGAAGTTTGAGCCGTTTCTCAGTTTGTAGAATAATTAGGAAACGCAGATGCATTTATTCTTGGGTCTGGATGCATAAATCACAGAAGTTTGATGAATCAGAAGATTTCAGGAACTTGAGGCAGAAAAACATTTAAGCTCCAAAGAGGAAAAATATATTTTTTATATTTGCTTTGTTGAGCCTCTGAAACAAAAACTAATGTCAATAACATTCACTAAAACATTCAAATAACATTTTTAGGACTTTTTGTTTGTTATGTTAGGGAAACGCTCTTACAGCATAAAACTGTTATCTGGGTGGTCCTGCATATTAACTCCAGGGGTGTTTTGCTGTGATGAGCAACAGTGTTAAGATGTTAACACTCATTACATAAGTTTGTACGATAACACGGTTTATCACGAGCAGATTGTTGAGAACCTTCTGAGGTAGAACCTCAGGCACAGGATCTTCTGGTAGATCTTCATGTTCCAGCAGATTCATGAGTCAACATCTTGTTATTATGCAGGGCTTCATGTTTCTCACTCTCTCTCTTTGCTCTTTCCTCCCCTCTCTCATCCTCTCTCTCTCACTCAAGTCTTGGTGTTTTATTCTGTCCACGAGGTGGAAGGAAAATCAATATTAAAGAGTTGCAGTGTGGGAAAGAGCTTGATCTGTGCATGCGCTGTGATTGGCCGACACGATCCTTCTGTGTGTTGTAGTTACTATCACAGATGAATCATGTGTATTTATTTAAAGGTACAGGTCATCTTTACTCACTCTCAAGCTGTTTCAAACCACTATGTCTTTTTTATGTCTTCCTCAAAACATGAGCGATAAACAGATATTCATAAAAGCACCAGGGGTTACATTAAAGTGATGTATATGAACTGTATTTATGACTGCGCAACACTGAATATGTCTGCTCTAGTGTATGAAGTCCCGCCTTCTTGTAGAATCAGCCAATCGTCAGTCGCACGACACTAACAATTATCTAGGGGCGGGGCTCTGTACAGTGTTGTGAGGTATCAGCCTTTGCACATGCATAAGTGATTTGGAAAAAAAGCTTTTTATAGCTCATTTTGAGCTTAAGAAACAATTGATTGCTATAGTTATTGTCAGGGCTAATAGTGGATGGGGAATATTGTGTTATTGTGGCCTTAGCCAGCACTTTTTGGGAGAACTGTCTCCATTCGGGCAGAAATGTCTTGGTTTTGCATGAAATAACTGTCTGGAGGTGTTGCAAAGATGGCCGCCGGGTTTGGAGACTTCCTCCTTGTTCACAGCCCCACAGCATCACTGTCTTAAAATTGTGAATTGAATATTCCCCTTTTAAAGATGAAGTTCTTCAGTCAGAAGTTTGTGTGTCAGACATGCTCTGATAATTTCAGGTTTGATATTTGCATGGCAGTTCAGAGTCTAATGTTTGACTCTTTTACTGTTTAATGATGCTGGTTTTAATACAGCTGCTCCACTGAGAGCTTTGTGTCACCAGACCCCATATTGTGTCATTACGTCCTCGATGTAATTATATAATTTAATATGATACCGTTGCCCCCACTCTGTCAGGTCGGGCAGGGGCACACACACACACACACACACACACACACACACACACTGCCATTATGAAACATCTCTCCGTCGCACCCACGCTGCTCTAATGCAGCGCACAGCAGAAATGAGTCACACCTTTAAGAGTATGTGTGAGAGAAGCAGAGGAGACGAGAGAAAAATGTTAAACCCTTCAGATGAGCTTAAAACTGAGAGAGTTGAATTAACGTCCATCTTCATCTCTGCCTTTAATAAAGGAGGTGTTGAAATAATTCCTGTGTGTTATAAAGGCTGTTAGTTTAAAGTCATGTGCTGTGTTATTCCTGAAATAAACTCACTCCCCTCAGAGGGAACTTGCGTCTATTTTTGAGCTGTGTTGCTATGTCTGCTCATTATAAGAGTTTTTATAGTGTTGTGTATAAATATGGCATGATTGTTTTATGGCTGGAGGGACGTGTCTTGTTTGCAGAATACATTTGCTTGGTAAACTTTGAACTAGTGACACTTTATATTATCATTCCTTTTTATCATTCACCGTAGACTGTTTTGCCCTTCCAAGTTTTATGATGATTAATGGATTGAAATGTTTTGATATATTAATGCTTTTTCATGCTAGAATGTGTGTAATATAAATAACTCTCCCTAATTTAAAAACAAATGGAAGGTAAAAATGAAGTGGTAACTGGTTTACAGAGACCTTCCTCTGTTGAGGCTTGTTTTTTTTGGGAACCCTGATTGTAAGTTTGGAAAGTTTCTGCTGTTGCACAAAAGTGCTGATGTCTCTGACATGGGATTTGGTTTGTGTGGGTTGAACGGTTTTGTTTGTTCAGAGTGGCTATAGCATGCTGTGGTTATGTGCTCTGGCGGCTCTAAGCAGGGTTGTTTTACAAACATCAACAAATGCACTAATATTCTCTGACTTTTATGCTTTGCATAAAAGTGTTGATTAGAAGCACAATAATCACACCTTCTGTCTTTCTGTCTCTCCTCCAGGTGTAAGAATCTGATTTACAATGGAAAAACTGCTGGTCTGCCTGTTGGTTATTGGAATGGCAGTGAAGGCCCAGATCTGTCCGAAACGATGTGTCTGTCAAGTTCTCTCTCCCAACCTCGCAACTCTCTGTGCCAAAAAAGGGCTGCTCTTCGTCCCACCCAACATTGACAGACACACCGTGGAGCTCCGCCTAGCTGATAACTTTGTCACCAGTGTAAAACGAAAAGACTTGGCCAACATGACCAAACTGGTGGATTTAACTTTGTCGAGGAATACAATAAGCTACATCACTCCACACGCGTTTTCAGACCTGGAAAACCTGCGAGCCTTGCATCTTGACCACAACCGGTTGACTCGAATAGCCAATGACACCTTCAGTGGGATGTCCAAACTACATCACCTGATTCTGAACAACAACCAACTGACCCACATCAACATGGGAGCCTTCAATGACCTTTTAGCCCTTGAAGAACTGGATTTGTCCTACAACAACCTGGAATCCGTCCCCTGGGAGGCCATTCAGCGGATGACCAGTCTGCACACTCTTAGCCTGGACCACAACATGATCGACTACATTCCTGAGGGAACGTTTTCCCTCCTGCAGAAGCTCAATCGCTTGGACGTGACCTCCAACAAGCTTCAGAAACTTCCACCGGACCCCCTTTTCCAGCGAGCGCAGGTGCTGGCAACATCTGGGATGCTGAGTTCCTCCTCGTTTGCCCTGAGCTTTGGAGGAAATCCTCTACATTGCAACTGTGAGCTTCTGTGGCTCAGGCGACTCAATCGTGAGGATGATTTGGAGACCTGTGCCACGCCCTCACACCTCACCGGGCGTTACTTCTGGTCCATCCCTGAAGAGGAATTTCTGTGTGAGCCGCCCCTCATCACCCGACACTCCCACGAGATGAGAGTTCTGGAGGGCCAGCGAGTAGCTTTGAAGTGCAAAGCCAGGGGAGACCCGGAACCTGCCATTCACTGGATATCTCCAGATGGGAAGCTAGTTTCAAATTCATCACGTACGCTGGTTTACAACAATGGAACGCTGGACATTCTGATCAGCACGGTGAAGGACACGGGTTCTTTCACTTGCATCTCCTCAAACCCCGCTGGGGAGGCCCATCAAACGGTGGAACTGGTCATCATCAAACTTCCACACATTAGCAACAGCACCAACAACATCCAAGAACCTGATCCTGGCTCTTCAGACATCTCCACTTCTACAAGGGCAGGAGCAAACGGAGGCAACCACACCAGTGATGCCAAGACCAGCCCTGATAAGAGGGTAGTTATAGCTGAAGCCACGTCCTCCACAGCACTCATCAAATTTAACTTCCAGAGGAACATACCTGGAATCCGCATGTTTCAGATTCAGTATAATGGAACTTATGATGATTCTCTCGTTTACAGGTGAGAAAAACCTTCTCTATTTTAAAATACTTCTCTAAATTAAAAAAAAACATTTTTAAAAAGCATTTTGTTTATATATAGGTGTGTGTTTGTGTGTGTGTTCACGTGTGTGTGTGTGTGTGTGTGTTCATGTGTATGTGTGTGTATGTGTGTGTGTGTTTATATGTGTGTGTGTGTGTGTATGGTTGTGTGTGTTTATATGTGTGTGTGTGGTTGTGTGTGTTCATGTGTGTGTTCACGTGTGTGTGTGTGTTCACGTGTGTGTTTGTGTGTGTTTATATGTGTGTGTGGTTGTGTGTGTTTATGTGTGTATGTGTGGTTGTGTGTGTTTATATGTGTGGTTGTGTGTGTTCATGTGTGTGTGTGTGTTTATATGTGTGTGTGTTTGTGTGTGTTTATATGTGTGTGTGGTTGTGTGTGTTTATGTGTGTGTGTGTTTATATGTGTGTGTGTGTGTGTGTTTGACCAGCAGTCTTACTTTACTGTGTGCTCTGTCCACAGCCATCATTCAGAGCAATGCCAATAAAGGCAATTAGCTCAACTAAGAGAACTTATTTCCATTGTGAAACCACAGCTGAACTAAAGTGTACACACTGTACAACCTGCTTCATGTTTCACTCCTGATATCACACAGTTTTCAGTCACAAAATGTTTGAGGAAGTGTTGAACTGAATTGATTGTCTTCACAGACATTAAACAGTGATAAAAACTCTGAGGTATGTTTGTGGTACATGTATGTGATATCAGCTGTGTAGAAATGAAAGAGAGCATCTCATGTTAAAGAGCCACAGGAAGAGAAGATTATTGATCTTAACAGCAGCTGAAGAGAAGGTGTGAACAGATGATTTCAGTCCTTGTGACACTTCAGCTTTTAAAGTGTTTGATAAAACATTGGGCTGTTTATGTAATTTGTCTATTGGAGCTGTAGTTAATTTCCTGAGATCTGAATAACATGGACCTCTGATTAGCATTTGCAGAAGTGTCTACTTACAGCGCATAAAACTGTAAAATGATCACTTTTTAGTTTACACTAGTTTACACCGGCGATATTATTCAGATCCATTGCGTTTGTCAGCCGATCTCAAACATGACTTCCTTTCACACACGGTTAATATAGTTTCATAATTACACTGTTCAGATGCGCTCAGGGGACTCAACAGAATCTTTTTTGGTTGTTTATCTCAATGGGTTTCTGTAAAGGAGCTGCTAATGGCAATACAGCACCGGCCACGAGAGATTCTGTTCACTAGCGTGTCGTCTGTGTTCTGAGCACATTGTGTTCACATTGAGAGAGAAGTCCTCAGAAAGACTAGAGACAGATATTGACCCGTTTTAACTGCAGTAGAGCCCGGTGGGCTGAGGCCATGTTATCAGATTGAGGAACCGTCAGTACTCTTGATGTTGGATAGTGTTATAACTGAGACAGCTGCCTTCTCAAACATGGGCTTACAGGGCTAGCTCACCCACAGATGACATTAGAAAACATTCCTGCAGCGTTCTCAGAACATTGGCTAGCATTCTCTGAAAGGTTTCTCAAAGTGATTGAAAATGTTCCTGCAGCAATGTTTGAGTGTTTCTGTAGTGTTGTTTATCATATCTTACAAACGTTATTCTGAAGTAGTTAGTGCAACGTTTTCAAAACATTACAGAATTATCAAATGTTTGAGAACGTTCATTCAACCGAACAACAATGTTGCTAAACGTCTAAAACATGTTTTGGGTAAACTGCATCTTTAAATATTGTTTAAGGGCATAATAATGAATGTTTTCACTGCATCTTTGTTCATCTGTCTGTCAGAACCAGCTTTAAATTAGCCAGCGCTGCTAATGAGATGTTATATTTAACGCTACAGCTTGTAGAAATGAGCACGTTGTAGTCTTCTTCAGTCCACCGAGAGCAGCACAATTCATCATTTATAAAAGCATCAAATTAGTAGCAGCGCTGCTGAATACGCCGGCACACGAGAGCAGAATAATGGCAGAATAATGCTAATATTTCTAACCGTTTTGTGATACATGACCTAACCAACTAACCTCTTAACACCATTAAACACACTTTGAGTTACTTATAACAATCCCACAATTAATATCCTCCTGAGATTCATTTGTATGCATGGTGGCATATGCTATTACCCAAAGCACTAAAGCGCACTGACCGGCCCGGGCTTAGGTTTGTAAGAACACTTCCCAAACGTTTTCAATAAATAAGTGTTAGTGTTAACATTTGTGTTAGTGTTTAAAAAGTGTTGGACATTTTGTTTTTAAAGTTCAAAACATCCAATGTTTCTTGATGTTGTATTAATGTTATTGCTTTGTTTAAACATGTTATTCAATCACTTTTCAATCATATATATGTGTGTGTGTGTGTGTGTTTGTGTGTATATATGTAATGTTGTTTATATATACCTATATAGAGAACTTTTAGAGAACATTAGTCAACATTCTGAGAACATTCCTGTTAGCTGGGAAGAGATGAGTCTGTTTCTACTGAGGGTCTTTGTGCTCCAGTTGCCGTGGGTTTGCACAGGAAGTCACAGCGCTGCTCTTTCAGGAAGTTGAATGTTGGCCAGGCTGTGATGAAGGCAGGTGGGGTGATAAGAGAGTCTGACAGTGATGGTAAACCACAGGTTACTGCGCTACGTCCTGTAAATACAGCAGAGAGTTGTGTTGTAATACAGTTGTGGTGTTACGCTCTTTAGATGACGTGATGAAACCCGTCAGCAGGGTAAACATAAAACTGATAAGAGGCTAAGTAGGTTTAGAGTTTGCCCACAATAGTGAAATACATTCAGTGTGTGCTGTCTGTATGAGAACAATCACATTCATGTTTATCTGCATGCAGAGCTCTCAGATGTGAGCTGTACTCTGTCCCCTCTGCCACAAAAATCACAAAATCAATCACAGAATCACATGCTGTGTACTTGATGTACATGGACTAACATGCAGTTACAGTTTCGTCTGCTCTGATTTGAGTTTAAATTATTATGTGGGAAAAGGCCTGTGTGTGTGTGTTTGTGTGTGTGTGTGTGTGTTCACATACATAACACAAATCACACATGTACAAACCAAATAAAATTGTGACAGCATGTTATTGAATGTGAATAATTGTCTGGCATATCAAATGTTAAAAACATTTTAACCCAAAAAGTGTTTTTATAAGTGTTTTTTTTATTATTATTTTATGTCATGTCTTGTCTTAGCTGATGCACCAAGTGTGAAATAATCTCTTCTATGTGACAGGGTGTAAATTAACATCCTCTGAGGTTAAGATGGTGCGGGTTTATTCTAACTGTGCTCTTTTCTTTACTCAACAGAATGATTCCTCCAACGAGCAAAAACTTCCTGGTGAATAACTTGGCCGCAGGGACGCAGTACGACCTGTGTGTGCTGGCCATTTATGATGATGTCATCACCTCGCTAACGGCCACACGCGTCGTGGGCTGCGTGCAGTTCACCACCGAGTCAGAGTACCTGCGCTGCCATTTCATGCAGTCCCAGTTTCTGGGTGGAACCATGATCATTATCATTGGTGGCATTATCGTCGCCTCCGTCCTGGTGTTTATCATCATCCTTATGATCCGCTATAAAGTGTGCAACAGTGGTGACGCTAACAAAGGGACCTCGGTCACCGATGTGCACTCACAAACCAACGGGGCGCAGGCCCAGGGCTGCTCCGTTACACCCTCTGGGTCCAAACAAGGTGCTTTGAGCTTGGAAGAAGGCGAAGGTTATCAAAAGAGTTCTGCGCCACCTCCACCTCCAGATTCTCAAACCCACACCTCGGATACCTCCGTTCTGGACTGTTCCACAACCACCTCCCTTGTGAGTCAAAGCTGGGCGTCACCCGGCTCTTCAGGATCACTCAAGCCAAAGCGCAAACCGGCGCCAAAGCCCGTTCCCGCGGCAACCGCAGAGCCTAAGGTGGAGGCGCTACCCAACGCGGAGACGCAAAACACCAACCGCAACAACTCCACTGCCCTGCAGCAGCCCCTAAAACCCGCCCCTGCCCTGCCCCCCATACCCTCCTCCCGCTTCAAAGACACCCCGATCTTAAGGAGGGCTCGCCCCTCTTCATCCAAGTACATGACACTGCCTGCGGAAGGAGCGCGGGCCAAGCGCAGGTACTCTCTAAATGACAACCTGTCGAAACATCACTGCTACATCGGCTCGCAGAAACTGGGGAACATGTTTTGCAAGCGAAGTGTGTCCATGAACGGAATGCTGGTCCAGATGGCAAACTCAGATGTAGACAGTGAGAAAACATTTTCCAGTTCTGAGTGGATTTTGGAGAGCACAGTGTGAATGTACAACTGCTGTTCTGAGGGCTGAGTGCCTACATGTCACATCTTGTGTACGTGCATTGGTTTGTGTGTGTCTGTGTGTGTGTTTGCGTGTGTGTGTATTGGTTTGTGTGTGTCTGTGTGTGTGTATTGGTTTGTGTGCGTGTGTGTGTGTGTCTGTGTGTGTGTATTGGTTTGTGTGCGTGTGTGTGCATACGTGTGTGTGCGTCTGTGTGTGCGTTTGTGTGTGAATGTGTGCATGTGTG
>JBAJNP010006270.1:0-26070 GCA_036877545.1 Yasuhikotakia modesta | reverse complement strand
CATTTTCCCAGCGGATCCTTTAATCCGGTTTAAGAAAAGTGTGGAAATGTGAATGAAATTCCAGCAGTGCAAGCGCTCGTCAAAGGAGCCGGTGGTTACGTCAGCTCTAAGTCGGATCGAGTTTGACCCGTTTCACATGAGCTGAGAGAAAGTCAGAGGATTACAGGGTTAGATCCACAGCAGAAATTAAAAAGGGAGAGATGGATGCGGTCTCATGAGCAATAACAAAGCAGTTTCAGGGCAGCGTGGTCTCAGCGTGGTCAGATTCTGTACGTCACAGTCATGCCCTCTCCGACTCTCCCGGCTGAATTCCCTTTAATTCCTAAAGCAACGAGAATCAAGCGGCAGTTTAGGGCAGCACGGCTCAGCGGAGCTCCATCAACACATTTCTCTGTGAGTTTGTGATTGAGGGATCTTTTGCCAAACTGGCTGACCAGGAGAGTCAGGAATGCGGGGATCGGTTGATCCACCTGCAGCTGAGCAGCTCAGGAGACTTAATTCCCTGTGAGTCATTCCTGCATCATTGGCTGTTTTTGTCTTTTCATGGAAACATTTTTGCATTTTTTTGGTGTTAGCTTTGAATGGTTTTAATTATTGTTTTTTATGAGACATTGCCTTTGTTTCTTTATAAAAACAACAAATAACACACAAATTAAGGTTAAGTTGGATTTTGATATTACCTGATGTGACCTCTTGGATCAAAATAGTTTGTTTTATTATATGTTAAAAATTAAAAGCAAACTGAAACTAAAGTTTAACTAAAGACATTCAGGTGTTTTTCTTCAGCTGTATTTTTGGTTAGCACTTACAGGGAAAATCTGTACAATCAGTTATTGTAAGCATATAAACTGTTTCTGGAAACACACTTTGATAATGTAACTAGGTATTTTTCTTTCAGGAATCCTCATGGAGGATCAATAAGTCAAAGTAACGTTTCAGTTTCAGTGATTTCTGCAGCCTTCACTAATGCTCTATGTGTATTAGTGAAAAGTTATGAAGTAAATGTACAATATAATCATGACATTTTGTGTACAAGTCTGTGGCTGCACCTGTTCCTGAACTCCAGCATAAGTCTCATCATTAACTGTGTTCCTCTGCTGTTCCAGGTGATTCTCAGCGGGTGGAGATGCCACAGAAAGATATGGAGGTAATTATGGGCCAAGTTGTGGTTCTGGAAGCCTGGTACACCCCCACCACCTCCATAGAGAAGAACACAGTCATCTGGAACTTCATGGCCAATGACTCCAAACAAGTATGTTCAGAAAGAGTGTTAGAAAAGTTGTAATGTTAACTTGTACATGTATCGTTAATTTATGATACATTGAACCTGACACATCAATATCAGTATTACCTCATATTAGTGGTTTGCTCATCAGATGAGTTTCAGTGTCATGTAACAGGAAGTGTATAAAACCATTAGGTCACATGACTGCTTATAAAAACTTAAGTTGATTAACTTGAGTGGCTATTGCTGAAGATTTAGATTGAAATGTCAGCTAATACACCCTCAGCACATGATCACATACTGTGTATGCAAATGTTGAAATTATATTTATGGTGCTTATCCTAATCTGCATAATCGTTTCCAATTTCATAGGAATAAATGGAATCCCAGCCTTAGGTTCTCGCTTCACAATCTGTGTTTTCATCTGAAGATGACGTTTCACCTCTATGGTTCCTATAATTTGTTCTGCACATGCCCAGTTAAGTGCTAATGTGTGATGTTTCGTGTTTGCCTTGTAGATCATTTCTTACTCCTCAGGTCAGATCGGTATCGGGATCACAGAGTTTCGGAGGCGGGTGGGCTTTGCCAAACCCATGCCCTCTGCCAACCTGTCCATCTACATCAACAACACCCAGGAGTCAGACTCTGGACGGTACCTCTGCAACGTCATCATCCCAGGAGCTCCAGGTCTTTGGGGGGAACTACACCTCAACGTTAAAGGTACGTTGCCAAAACGTTTGAAGACAATAAAAGACTCTCTGCAGCCTATTGGTTCCAGATCACATGATCCAAACTCTAGATCAGAAGACTAACATCTCATGATGTTTCTTCTTGGCTTTTCTAGTACCTCCATCCACTCCTGTGTGCTCCATATCTGGAGATGCTGTACAGAGTGGCAATGTAACGCTGAGCTGTAAATCCAGCTATGGCAAACCAGTTCCTCAGTACAAGTGGATCAAAGCAGCTCCTTTTTCTGAGGTCTTCTTCTCTCCCATGCAAAGTGAGTTTCCTGCATCAGTATTCATTCACGAAGCTGTATGGTGTATTTAACTATATGGTTTAGACTTGGGCTCATAAGAGCCATTAATTATCTAACTGCACTGGTCACGCTGTATGTTTGTTTACTGTGCAGCCAGTGATTACAACACATTAGAAAGATGCATTAGCAATAGTTTATATTTCATTATATGCACACATTTTTATTTGTGTTGTTGTAGAGATTTAGGAGCTTCGCTTTCTCTCTACTAATAGAGTTTCTTAACGCTGTGAGATGCTCAGTAGAGAAGAACAAGGCATCATTTACACACTAAATTAAACACATAATTTAGTGTGTCTCCTCTCATTGGCCTGAAGACCAAATAGCTCATTGGCCTGAAGGTGGAAATAGCTGTGTTACCCTCAGATCAGCCAGTTCTGACCTTGATGAATCAACTGACCGTGAATCACAGAAGAAAAAAATCACTGCAAAAGTCATGCATTAGGCATTAGCATCTGATGTTTTTTCCCAAATGCATAACAATGACATCACTCATGTTTGTTCTGCTCAGCAAATCTTTAGTGGAAATACAGGGCAGTGCCAGCTGTTCACAAAGAAGGCTTATGCTTATCAACTATGCAGCAAATTTCTTCCTTGATCCCAGACGCATGAGTCTCACATTACATCAGAATGAATCTCCTGAAATGAGATTCTCCCGGACAAGATGCTCAGTGTCTCTCCCCTCAGGAATGACAGATTTATTACGCTCTCCTGGTCATCTTTCTTTCTCTCACCTTCTCTCATTAACTGGCATCTGCTCCGTCACAGCATGGAGGTCCTGCCATGGGGATACCTGGGTAAAGGATTAGACTTTGGGTTAGCGTGAACTCCATTAGAAACATTTATGAGACATTACGTCAGTTTGTGCTGTGTATGATGACCTTGTATAATCTCATAAATAAGATTCCTGTGGCAACTCTACCTCAAACCAGGAAAATGTTAATCTCACAAGTTTCATAGAAAGAAGTTTACCATAGAAACTA
Organism: Yasuhikotakia modesta; assembly: GCA_036877545.1. Lineage (NCBI taxonomy): Eukaryota > Metazoa > Chordata > Actinopteri > Cypriniformes > Botiidae > Yasuhikotakia > Yasuhikotakia modesta. The sequence goes on along the minus strand of JBAJNP010006270.1, from coordinate 22,826 downwards.
AACTCTCCCTTCACTATTTACATTTATGCATTTTGGCAAACGCTTTTTCCAAAGCGACTTACAGTACATTCAAGTTATACGTTTTTATTAGTACATGTGATTCCTGGGAATCGAACCCGCAAGCTTTGCGCTGCTAACGCAATGCTCTACCAACTGAGCTATACAGGAGCACTGTAGCTATATTTTTGTTAATTAAAATAGCAAAATAAACTATTAAAGCTTACCAAGCTTTCTTCTCAGCAATCAACAATTAGTATCAATGCATGTTATTATTGAGATTAAAGTAATTTAATATCTCCATCTGAATACCTGATTCCTCATTTAGTCTAAAAGCCCAAACCTCACTCAACCCCTTTCATCTGTTTTCCCCCTCTAATCATTGAAATGTTATAAAATTGGGTCCAGTGCATTACTCTTTTATTTATGAATCCTATTAGAAAACTAGACCTGTGTCTGTTTACAATGTAAAAACAACCAACAAAGAAATCAACACGTGGATTTTGTCCAATAAATTGTCCTTTTTATTGAGCGCTATTATTTATACACTTGTTTTTATTTCAGACGAGAGGCAAGGCACCCTTCGACTTAGCAACCTCACCAAAAACATGTCGGGCAAGTATGTCTGTCATGCAAGCAACACAGCTGGGACAGACAGCTGCCACATTAATTTAGAGGTCTCCACCTGTAAGTCACACAATAGTATTGTACCGCATATAGTGTTATAGATTTGTACAGTCATACATCTAAGTGGGTTGTGTCTCGTTGTTCTGACCGCAGCCAACAATTCATGGGTAATCACAGGTGCTGCGGTGGGTTCTTTGGTGGGCCTGATGGTTCTTGTTTTATTCCTGCTCTTTATGCTGAGGAGAAAGAGTGACACAGAGGAAGAGATGTCCAATGAGATCAAGTGAGGCCTTCTTAACGTTATTGTCTTATCCTTTGGCATAATCTGTATCATAAAGCTTAGATTAGATGTGTTTTATCTGCTCCTAATACTGATGCAGATTTGCCATTGTTTGTCTCAATGTTTGTTACATGCTTTATATAACTTGCCTATGAACATCATGACTTTAGAACAAAATTTACACAAACAGCGGAAAAGTGTTAATTTTATTTGCTGGTACTGGTAATTATTTATCTGTCATTTTAATTTACTGCTTGCATTCACTGATTCATTTAAAATTATGTTATGTGACTTACATTTTAACATAAAAATATTCTGTTGCAAATCTCAATAAATATTCAGTCATAAAAACTGCATGTATAACATTTATAAAATAATTAGCTTGTCACATATCAGATCATGTCCACTATCTGTCTTCTGTCTGTTTCACAGGGAAGATGCACAGGCCCCTAAACGGGTTTCTTGGGCAAAAAGTGGCACAGGATCGGACATCATATCCAAGAACGGCACGTTATCTTCCATAGCCATCAGTCCCCCTCTGCGGGACCCTCACCATCAGCCCAACAACCATTGTTCATACCCTCCAGGTGCCTCAGACATTGCCTTTATCTTCACAGCCCCTGGCAGCACCGCAATGTACCGCCTCCGCCCAGGAGAGCCCTGTCTGCATAGTCTGCCTGGATACAAGACGAATGGCACAGCCAATCACACACGGCCAAAACAGAACAACCCTTATCACCATCATGCCTCCACCGTCCTCGGTCCCAACAGCTTATCCACTCATAGGACTAAAGAGCCCCAGCCGCAGGCCCCACACCCAGCCAACACACCTGTAAGCACTGCCACACTGTCCCGCATGGGTGCCGTGCCAGTCATGGTACCCATTCAGAACCATTCCGGATCACTGGTGTAGAGTACAAAACCTCCCACTATTGTCAACTATTTTGCTAAAGGCTTCCTAAAGAACTCTCAGCCAATAGCCAAAAGCAGTTGATTATTGCATTTATTCATTTAACAGACAGTGAATTCAAAGTATACATTTTTATCAGTACTTGTATTCCCCGGGATCGAACCCACAACCTTTGCGCTGCTAATACAATGTGCTACCAGTTGAGCTACACGAATTGTCTTTCAAAAAAAATTCTTTTTATTGAGAAAAATTGTTGCCTAAATATTTTAAATATTTTTTTTTGTGAAAACCATTGCATTTCAGTTACAGGTTAAACAAATATAGTTTGTCTCAGTGTCAACTAATAATGTTCCACTCCTTAAACCATTATCTCATGTTTTCAGGTTTATCCAGTTTTTTGGGTATTGGGTTAAAATTATGAGAAAATCGTTAGTTCTTCATGGGCTGTTTGTGCCTGTTGTGCCTCTGTTTCTCTCAGGAGTTTTCTCCCATGGCATTGTTAGTAAACAGTTGTTGTTTTTTTTGATAGTTAGACTGTTCTGTGGAGCAAAGATCTAAAAAGAGAAAAGGGAATATTTTAAAACTGAAGAACACGCCATGAAAATGTTGTCTTCAAATTGTTGACTTTCGTATTGTATAGAGTTGTTTACTGCGTATAAAAGGACTTGACGAATCATTTGTAAGATCATGTATGATGTATGTAACATGGAAGTGTACATTTATTCATGCGTTTAAATTAATGTATGAAAACTAGCCTTGTGGTTTAATGACTTGAATACTGAAGGCGATGTTTTATTATTTTGATAGTTTATGTTAATGCTTAATGTTGTACTCAGTGAGGTAAAAAACACTCTGGAATTAGACGCTGTCCACTTCATTATTATTGATTACAGTCATACAGAATAGAAATGTTGTGCTGTAACTGTCCACATGATGGAGCCCATGGCTCAGGCCTTGGTGAGGTTTCCAAGCGTTTTCATGAGGTCATAATGTTCTGCTTAATAAACCAATTGCATTGTTTAAAACAATTAAAAGTTAAAGTAGCACAGTCATGTAACATTTAATGTTTTACATTAGACCCAGTCATTTTCTTTGCATGTATATCGGTGAGTATTTATTCTTGCTTTAAATATTGGTATGCAACATGAGAATTTATATGAAACCAAAATTACCTTAAGATTAGAAAAACTTCACTATAAAATTAACCTGAAGGAGAAACTGTGAACTCAGTGGTTTTCAATAAGAAAGTGTCTCTAGCCAAACATATTTACAGGTAAAGTTGTCATGTTTAGCCACACCTGCCGCTGGAGCTAGTAAACACAATCTAACAGTGTTGTGCTTCTGTTAGTCAGAGCCGCCCAGTCATGAGCTGTTATCTCAACACAAAGAGCAAAAAGAAAGTAACATTTAATGTATAATGGCACTTGGTCATGCTGCGCTCATACCATGGATTTTTATCCAGTGTATTGGTAAGTTACCTAGTATCATTCCATTTTTTTACATTACATAGTAAACTGAGTAGTTTTTAGTAGTTTGTGAATGGTCGAGTACTGATACAAGTGTGTATTACAAGTATTACATACAAGTGTTTATTACTGTAATGATACTAATCACTATTGACAATGCAGGGAATCAAATAATGTCAATTTGGTATTCAAAATAAGAATTTGGGGGAAATGGTTTTGTGTTCATAATGGTTTTGTGTTCATTGTGTTCATGTGTAAATAATGTGGAGCTTCAGATTATTGGTTTGTTGTTATTAAGCCTTTGCGATTGTACCTTGTATGTAAATGTTCCCCTTGGTCAAACATAGTAAGCTCTTGGCAGGCAGTTGAGGTAAAACCCTCAGTGTTTGTGCGACTGGGGTCTTCAGTCGAGCTTCCCTGTACATATAATACACGTGCCTCAGAGGGCTTCACTCTGGAATGGCGTTACGCTGCTCCAGGAACTCCTGCTGTCCAAGCCAGCCGGGTGAGAACCTCTCTTCTCTGTGTTAGTATTACAATTAAACATCAGTTTTGATCTCATTGAGGTTTATTTGGCTCAGGTGTTATACTACAATGGGAAACTGTACTGGGTGAACTCCTGGGAGGGAAGGATGAACCTGTTGCAGAACCCCCCTGTGATGGGCGTGGCCTCTGTCAAAATCATCAGTGCTGAGCCCTCTGATGCTGGGCTCTATATATGTGAGGTCACCAACCCCAGTGATTGGTCTGGAAGTGGACAGGGTCTGGTCAACCTCACTGTGATGGGTGAGTTGGTCTACATGAGTGAACTTCCATCAATGGTGCTGTATGTTCACAGGCTGTTCTTTCATTCATCAGTGCCTCCATCCGCGCCAGTGTGTCGGCAACAAGGAAACTCATATGTAGGAAATGATGTCACTCTGAGCTGTCAGTCTTCTCAGGGTCTCCCTACACCTATATATTCATGGCACCGGGAGCAGAACGCACCCCCTCTGTCACCTGACAATTTTGTGGAAGGTGGGCATTGTTTAACGTGGGTCTGTTTATTGCAATTATATTGGTCATTGAGCCTTCTTGTCCTTAGCTAATGTTATCGGCATTAGCCATTAAATGTCAACCACTGTTTGTTGCTTTAGATCAACGCACTGGTTCTCTGATGTTGCACAACCTGTCCGATGCCTTCGCTGGAACTTACACCTGTAGAGCCGTCAATGAGCTCGGCCAATCAGCATGCAGTATAACCCTCAGAGTGGCCTGTGAGTAAAGTGCACCTCACATACTGCTCTGAAATCAGTGAAATCTGTTGAGAACATTTGAAATTGTGTCTTTGTTAGATGGGAGTACTGCGGCTATAACTGGGGGAGTGGTGATGGGCGTCTTACTTGTTCTTCTGCTGGTTGTGGCAGTAGTCATCTATATCATCTGCTACAAAAAGAAGCATCCCAAAGAAACAAATGCAAATGAGCTCAGGTGTGTATTTGAACCTCTGTGACTATGTGGCACCATGTATGTTTTATTCATAGATATTCCTTTTAAAGGCAGGTGAACAACAACTCAACATCTCACCAGAAGACAGAAGAGAAGCTTGTTCCTGCTCACTTGGAAGATGAAGACCAGTCAGGCCTTAAAGTGTCTCATTTTAGTCCACTTGTTTAGCCCCACCCTTTCTCCTACATCATTTCCTGTCAACTTCCATCTGTTGCGTTTTTTTCTGTATTCCTTTTTGTTAAGAAGTACACACTCTGTAACCTACTTTTGATATATTTTTTATTCATAATGACTTTCATAAATGAGTTAAAGAGACTAAATGTTTCAAATATCCAGTAACATGAGAAATGGCTTAAAGGCTTGATCTAAAAACAGGTGTTCAAGTTGATCTACTGTTGACTAAACCAATGCACTGTGGTTTCAACTTTGTAATTCTTATCTAATATAGATAAGAATATAATAATAAAATAGCCTTATCACCTCTTGTTGACATGACATACAACGATAAAAGCTTTGCAGGTGAAACTCAAACACCATTTTGTGTGAAGGACATTTTCATCAGTTCTTTATTTCACATGGCACACAACACAACAAGACAGCTTGACTTATTTTATAAAATATAACATGAGAATCTGAATCACAGATTTAGGCACAAACAAATGTCTGGCCATATTGTGAGAACTGTTTTCTGTGCTTTGAAACATTATTTCTTGTGATAAACGCAACTATGGATCTAAGTAACATTACAATACTAAATTCTCGATAAATCTGGTGTGTAAATGCTCAGAAATAACCAAGATGTATCAGATGTAGGGCATTACAAATTTTCCAGTAACATATGCAAACAGAAAAAAAATTGTAATCATGTTTTTCAGTCAAGCTTTAATGAGTTATTACAATAAACACTATAATCTCAACCTACTGTTCAAAGTGTTTAAGGCATACATAGAAATCTTTTCCTGTAAATCCAGAGCTACATAAAACACTAACAATCACAGGTAGGTATTCCTGACCCTGGGTTGTCATACGATCAGAAATCCTCTAAAGCATTTAAAATATAGGACTGTATTTAATGTGGAGTTTATACTGACAATACAGACAATAGACCTTTACATCTGTGATGTACATTTTAGACAGAACGTCCATCACATGAGAAGCACCGCATGATTATTATGATTCAGTGAGCAAACTCCTCGCAATGATCATCCTCATCACTTCATTTGTACCTGTACAACACAGAATATGTATCATGAATATTCTATAACTTTATATAATTTAATTATGCACTCATTAGAAAGTCATGAATTACCCTCCAGTATCTGATGTACTCGTATGTCTCTGACATACTGCTGTACTGCATAATCCTTTAGGTATCCGTAGCCTCCATGCATCTGCAAGGCCTGGTTACATATCTGAAGGTTTTAAAGAGGCGTAAACAAACTGTAAGAAACATGAACATATGTTGTGTCCTCCTGCTTACAACAGTATTTGAAGCCTTCTTAGTCACCCAAAAAACATGTAATGGTTTTAAAGGTTATTTATTGCTTGTTTTATTTCAAGTCGTTTAAAATTTAAGCCCCCTTGGAAACTTGTTGGGGACCCTCAGTCAAGTTAAGTTTTTCAAGCGGCAACATAACTAATAACAAAGAACATATACTCACAGAAAAACATTCATCTGTTACAAACAGTTTGGCCATTGAGCAGAGCGCTACAGCATCCGGTCGACCCTCCTGCAGAGACACCGCCGCCTGACGCAGTATCAACCGGGACGCTACCAGTTTAGTGGCCATTTCAGCCAGCTTGAACTGTAGATACTAAACACAGGACAACAGACCACCGCGTTTATTAATAATATCAAAATGCTAACATTTGGTGAGATTGGCTGTTCCTAATCCTGATCCTGATCCTGGAGATCCGCTCCGTGTTTTGTATGTCTCCCTTACTTGACACACCCAGTTCAGTTCATGGTTCTGCTAATAAGCTGATGGTTTGAATCAGGTTTGTTAAATAAGGAAGACAAAATATGCAGTACTGTGTTTTTCCAGGACAAGGATTAAAAACCACAGCAATAATACTAGCCAATATTTTATTGGAATGTTTATCTTACATGTTATGCCTTCTAAAGGGCTATGGGTTAAATCCTAGGAGAACCCAGTGCTTGAGAGTTCTGCTGTTTGTTCTTTACCTGGTTCTTTGATAGTGTTTCTCCAAACTGTTTCCGTACAGATAAGTGATCTCGGGCAAGCACCACAGATGCATGGGCAGCTCCGAGAGAGCAGGAAGCTGTGTACAACAACATCTGGATTAATAAGTCATATTTATTTCCATACAAACTGTGTTTTAAAACAGATCCCCGAACAAGAGCTTTTAAACAATTCACCAATATTAATTCTGCCACCATTGAGGCCCTTCATGGCAATGTTGAAGCCTTCCCCCTCCGCTCCAAGCCGATTGGTCACTGGGACAGCACAGTCCTCAAATATCACTGCTCTGGTTGGCTGTGAGTTCCAACCAACCTGCAGAGGTTAAGTTTGTGTTAGTGCTACAGCTAGATCAAAAAGACTCAACTCTGCCACATACAGGACAACATAAGACACTTGCGATCTTCTTCAACAATGTTTTAAATAATACATGTGTAGACTAGATCCAGACTTAAGTCATTTAACCTTCATAACATTTCAAAACATAACATTACGAATATAACATTTTATTACCTTCTTTTCTTTTTTGCCAAAGCTTAGTCCTGGTGTTCCTTTTTCAACCACTAGACATGAGATCCCCTTGGGTCCCTTTCCACCTGTCCTACACATGACCACATAAACATCCGTGTCTCCGCCTCCACTGATGAACGCCTGAGCAGAAACATTCAAAAGTGTTAGTAAGTTGCACAGATGTTAATGTCCTAGTAATTTTCCTATGGGAAGTTCAATACCTTGGAACCATTGAGAATATAATGATCTCCTTGGAGCTTTGCGCTGGTTAAAAGTGATGCGGCATCACTTCCACTACCTGAAGACAAAATATGACATTTCACACCAGACATGTTACCTTTCTTGACTGAAGTTTATACGTAACACTTAAATCATCTGTGAACTGCAAAAGGAATGTGGAGAATTGTCAACAACTAACCAGGTTCTGTGAGACAGTAGGAGGCAAATTTCTGCATCGAGCAGAGATCCGGACAGTATTTCTCCCTCTGCTCCTTGTTACCAAATGTGTCTATCATCCAGGCACACATGCTTCAACAACACACACATTAAAGCAGTTAAACAACAGTTGTTCACAATCAAATGTGCTATAGCAAGAAGCATCTAATTTGTATTGTACAGGTTGCCTATATGGGTTTGTAGATGAGCAGGTACGACTCACTTGTGAATGCTGACGTAAGCAGTAGTGCTGACACACCCTGTGGATAAAGCTTCAAAGATGATAGATGTGTCAAGCCTAGAGAGACCAGAGCCCCCAACGTCAGGGTTCACATAGATCCCACCAAACCCCAGCTGGGCAGCCTTCCTCATGGCCTCCACAGGAAAGATCTCCTACATGTGTAAATATGATCAAAGCTTTAAGAAAGTATAACACTGTAACTTTTATGCAAGAATCAAATGACAGCTTTACTGTGAAGAGCTGGTCTATTTACCTTCTGGTCCCATTCAGCCATATGTGGTGCCATCTCATTGGCAGCAAAGTCAAATGCCACCTTCTGAAATTCTTTCTGTTCATCTGTGAGTCCTATAGAGGCTGTGGATACATAATTGTTGCAGTGTTATTGTGTGTATTTTTATGCATGCTTCATGGTACTGACTAGTAATAAGATGCAGGATCGAGTCTGACCGTAGGAAACGCTGTGAGGCCAATCACAGTCTCCTCACCACACACCCCTAAATATGATTGGTTGGTATTTCATTTTACATTTCCTTGTTAAAGTTGTTTTGTACCGTTTACTGTACAGTTTTCACAAAGCTGGTCCACAAGAGTACCATCATAGGACGAAACGCTGATGTATTAGTCCAGTTAAAGCTAGTAGATTATAAAACTAAACTATCAAACTGTTTCTCACATTGCCTTTACAAACCCCTTAACAGGTCACCAATATGGATTCAAAACTTTAAAATCGGCAACGAATCTATATACTCGATATAAATAGGTCATATGTAAATATATGTACTTGTTTAGCAAAACGAAAACAACGTAATTCATTCACTACAACAGTCATAAGTGACTTTTTGTCTTGTCTTCGATTCTTAAGTCTTCTTTAATATTGATCTTTAAATAATTTCACTTACGATCAATGCAAGCTGCTATTCCTCGTCTTTGTACACTGTTAAATATTAAACTGCGACTTCTACCGATGCTATGTGATCCCAATCGGACAACTCTTGCAAGCGCCCTAGCGGCCGCCATGTTGTTTCAATGACGACGAATAACGTCACCGGCGTTATGGGTAATGTAGTTCATAACAGGTGTGACGGTCTTTCTCTAAAACTGCCGAAGGAGATAACCATCATTTTTACATATAACGTATAAAAAGCCCCTATAAAAATCTGGTTTCCAGTCCTGATAAAATCTTGTTTACCTTAACTTTATTAAGGTTTGTCTTTGTTGATGTAACCTCAAAAATCTTAACACATGGTTTAGTCATGTGTTAGTAATATATTCAAATAACTTTTCAAAGTACTTTTCCCAATAAATTATTTTTTCCTTTAGCCTTATAAATTATACAAAATTGAAGTTAAAGACAAGACATTGTTTTTGGATGCAGAAATGAGTTTATTACAACACAGCTGATTAAATGAGCCTTTTGTAAAAGTTCTGATGGTTGCAAGGCAACTAATAGTCATTCCCTTAAAACTGCTAACAAGCGATTAAACATATTATACAATGACATACAGGTATAAAGAAATACAAATTCACTTTAAAATTAACAAATGGCATCCAATCAGGAAAGGGATTAATGCCACTCCTGAGAAGTGCTGGAACCTTGCTAATTATTTTAATACAAAAAACAGGAAATATTTCAGTGAATGATAAAAAAAGTAAAAAGATGGAAGTAGTTTCCCTGCATGGGTTAGTAGTTCTACATGTAGTTCCCTTTATAAACGCATCTATAAAGGCCTTCATTTTAATATCCTGAATTACAGAATAATACTGTGCAGAAGTCTAATAAAAGTACATGAATTTCGAGATTATACCACAAACAATCACAAATCTTTCAGTGAATTCATTTCAGGCTCATAAAACAGGACAACAGAAAGATGCTAGTTTTCTGTGCACAAAATAAAGCAATATTACAGCATAACATACAATTTTATCAAAAAATTTAATTATAGTTGAGATACAAACTGTGTTTCACACAAGTACAATTTCTGGCATTTCTGTTTCTTGGTCACAATTTTGTAATGAAAGTTGAAGAATTATCAGAAAAAGAAATAAAAAAATATTTTGTAATCTTTACATATTTGAGCTGTTGGTCTGTCTTGATTTTAAAACTCATGACACAACTATTCTGACATTTTACTTTCAGATTTGTAATTTCAACACTTCAGTATATCAACAGTAACTGCATTTGCACTCTTGGGAACATACAACATCTCTTTAGTTATTGTCCTCTTTGGCCTGTGCTGACACAGTCTCAGAGTTTGATCCCTCAAATCTTTGGGAGGCAATTGCAGCCTGCTGGGACATACTTCTCCTGATGATATCTCCTTTCCTCCAGAGTGTGATCTCCTGTTGGGAATCATCAAGAATGTGAACATGAGGACACTCATATCATGACAACCTTCAAATGTGCATTGGAAATCAAAATGTTATGCTGCATGGAAAACTGGACCTGCTGTTTGAAGTATCTTCGCTCTTCCTCATCTATAAGGACTAGGTTCAGGTAGTAGCGCACCGAGAATTTCTTGTTTATGTCCCTCATTGTGGGGGTTAACTCATATCCGGCAAGAAACAAACGGATGGGAATTGACTCACCTGGAAAGAATTCAGGAGTAAAAACATGCATGTGTTATTAAGTGTTATTAAAATAAAGGCCACAAAGATGAACATGGACAGTTTCTACTTTTAATTCTATGATACTGATAATAATACAGATGAGAATACAGATGTTATATCAATAGAGGTTATTATTACCCCTCACTGGAGCTCCATCCATGATCTCATATTTGGCGATGGTGTCATTTTCGTGGTACACACTGGGTCCTGTGCCGGTCGTTTCTCGTTTGATTATATCAATTTCCATGTGCTTAATCTTTATTCTCACAAGGAGGAAGTAAATCTTCCCAACTATAACGTCTCTCAGGTGGTACCTAAACATGGCACATTTGAAAGATCTCAGGTTCTTCATGATTCTTAAGTTTCTAATATTCATTGTATACTGTATGAGTCTTACTTGGATTTGTTGTATTCAAACTCAATATGGAGACAATCTTCAATTCCAACTTCCATCTTGATGGAGGAGTTGAGCTCTGGGTATGAGCACAACGTCTGCACAACAATATCCATCTCTTTAATGATATCATTAAGTCTTCGGCTGACCGTTGCTCTCAGAAAGTATCTAGAAACAACAAAAGTTAAGATGCAGACAAAAAAACAGACTGAAATGCAGATCATTTCATTCTATGCCACGAGGAACAATACAAATTCACGCTGTAATAAGAGTCAATGGACAGGTTTACCTTAGTTTCACATTCTGGCCAGTGTAAGATTCATAAGGCTTTTCCACATGGGTGAATTCAAAGTCAAAGCTCTGAGACTGTGAAAGCTCACCCGGTCGTGCAAGATCTTTCACCAAAGACACAAACTCATGGTGGTTCCCTCTATCATAGTACAGCTCTGTGAATAAAGCATTATATTATTATTATTATTATTATTATAAACAACATCTGAGCTTTTTCGAAATAACTCACCAATCTGTCCGACAAACTCGATTTTGATCCCATAGTGTTCAAGTCTCTTCCCAGGAGTCTTCAGAGTGACGTTAACTCTCCCACTTACAGTTTCGCCGTCATAAAAAAGGAAATATTTGTCCTTCTTCCCATCTTCGGTTTTGTGCTCGGCTTTCTTCCTCGTTTCGGCGTCATTCAACACTATGTCGATCTCTGCGCTCTGTCCGAAACCGAAGAAGCTCATGTCTGATCCGTGTCCGCTGTCACTGCTGTATGATCGCAGATCACCTGATAGACAGCTGCTGCGCTCAGCTACAGGTGGCTGTATGCTCCTCTATCACTTTAATGTCTTGTTTAACCAAGCGGGTTTGGTAAAACCAATGCATTAGCTATTGAAAGGTTTAATATTTCTGATCAAATTCACCGCATATTTATTTATGATTTAATAAAAGTAGCTCAATTCTCAGCAGCACTGCACGCCAGGAAGGATATTTCCCCATAAAACAAGTTCCCCTTTCATCCACTTCCGGGATTCTCCCGCAGGTGATATTTCAAAATAAAAGTCCACGTGCAATTCACAATAAATGTCACACTTCGCAACAGAGATGCTGAGATAATAATAATATGCTAATATTCTCAGTTATTTTAAGAACGTCTTTATTTACAAAGAACAGCAATAAAAGGAAACCGATTACATGACCACATTAACTGCATACATCAATGGTCACTTCCTTTTAACTGTACCTGAGAAATATTATTAACTTAGCATTATATAGTGATTTATTTCTTAATAGTACAACAGTGTAATGTCGTAGAGAATTTAACATCTCAGTGGTAGTGCTATTCAGATGGCCTTTTATCTATTATAAAGTCTTTTTTACGTCACACAACACACATTACAGACAATACAAAAATAACTGGACAAGTTTGTAATAGTAACATTTCCAATAGTTAGCATATACAGTCAACATTTACCATAGCTGGAATGTCAGTTATGCTATCTTATAATATTGTTTATAGTATTTATCATTTCAAATGCAGAATTGTTTGAAAACAGGGTAAGTCTTTAAACCAATTGGGTCAAACACATCAATCTTGATTCTGTCTGTCTATTGATTGACATATAATAAAACAAAAGGGTACAAGGTTAGTAATATTGTTCTGTATTACAAATGTAGTCACATAAGCACATAGGTGCACATAACATACATACATGTTTCAGAATTTAAAATCAATGGCAAAAACAAAATGAAACACAATGCTAATTGCTTCCATATAATCATTTTTATTTTTTGACACGACCCACAGTCTATTTAGTTACTACTCTGGAGTGAATGACAGTGTATGCATGTACAGTGTTAACAGATTAAAACAATGACACTGAGTCAAAACACCTGGACAATATGTCCAAAACGTATAAAACAATTATAAAGCATTGAAGGTCACTTAAACACAGAATTGGCACTCTGAAAAACCGCAAGTGCTTAATCTGTATCTAGAGGAATATTTCAAAAATGAAACTAAGTAAATGAATAATCTTGCACAACCAAGTCTACTGATTTTATTTGATGTTTGATTAAACCTCAAACTAAAACGCTACATAAAAATGCTGTAGTTAATAAACTAAGAAATGGAAACAATTTACTTTAAGGCAACAAATAATCGTGTAGCTACTAATGTCTGAGTTCACACATCAGGGTTGTGCAGAACTGACTCCCATTCAATTCATGAATGTAAATTTGATTCGAACTGGAGTCTGTTTGTCTATCTGTAAAGCCTATAAAACCTTCAAACTTTTTTGTGTATTTAGAAGCAGTATTTGTTCAGATACCATTAAATTATTATTTGTGCCCTCCATCGTAAATTGTTGCCTTAAGATAAAGTACTACACATAAAATCCTCTTGTCAAAAGTGACCAGTTAAAACAGTCTTGGCATGGCATTATACACATTTACACAGACTTGGACGTGATTCTATATAGTCAAGGTAAATTCAATGTAAAATATATTAATATTTACTTTGAAGAGACACTGAATCACTGTTCTTGAATTGTGTGGTATTTACTTTTGGGCCAAAAAATAGCAGCACCTGAATGAGGTTTGTATTGTATGATATTTTGTCACATTTGTCACCCAAGATGCACGTAATATCTACAAATCTTTGTTTAGTTCAATTTATGAGCATTCAATGTTTATATATAAACAAATTTGTAACAGATTCCTGTCTGTTTTAAATCAAACAAGGGAAGTAATATGTCCCTGTGTAACACAGTAGCTCTCAGGTTTTGTAATAACTTTGGCAAGCTAAGAAATTAAGACGTTTGTGCACTTTTGTATAAGAATGCACAACTGTACAGCTTACAAGTCTCTTACAAATAATTTGTTCTTCTCCTCCTCTGTGATTTTATATGACAAAGGAGGATTTGTGCCGGAAATGTCCCTGAAAAAACAATGACAGCAATAATTTGAAGAACAAAGATGACTTAAATGTACATTCAACCAGATATGTTTCATTTAAATATAGATTTGAGAATTCTGTTAATACTAATACTACTAATGGACGTACTAATGAACGAGCACGAATATGAGAAAATATTGACAGTAAAATCATTCAAACAAACTGTAACATGACTTATTAACTGTAAATACCACCAATCTTGTTTTACCTCATCTGGGCTGGGGTAGTCCATCCTGCTGTCATGCTGGGGTATTTTGTAACTTTAATATAACAGAAAAAAATTGCATTCATAGCCAACAATAGACTGACTATATCAGATCATGTGAATTAATGTCCATTTTCCATTAATATCTATAAATGCTGTGGCTAATATGTAACATTTATTTGTTGGTTATGACTGTTTTACTTACTTGGGTTCTCCATGATCTTTACAGGAGCAGCAGCCAGTTTTTTGAATCTGACAGAGTCCCACGATGACAAAAATAAATGCTGTTACTCCACCCAAAACCTTCAGGCATATCCCCATAATGTCCAGATCATCTACAAAGAGCAGAAATGATGGAGCTTAAAGGTACAGTGCGCCCAACATTAAAAATGTACCAGAAAAAGTGAGTTAGTTAGCGATTAGCACTGATTTTTACATCTAATATCTAATATCCAACCATTTATCAATAGTACGATGCAGTACAAATTTTAAAATGAATTACTATCAATGAGGATCAGAATAATGAGGCACACTTACAGACTTTCATAGGCTGTGAGCTGCATTTTGAGCTTCCTGCCTCGTTCTTGGCCTGGCAGTGATATTCACCTGCGTCTTCTTTCTTCACTGACCGGAATTTCTTTCAAAATAATACATTTAAAAACAGTCACATTTCCTACCCTACGAATTGCTGCTATAGAACAAGGATAAAGCCAAACCGAATATTTAAAAATTAATTTGAACTGTTTTTGCTTGATTTAGATGAAGTGAGGATCTTGCTAAATTATTAAAAAATACATTTTCGTAAACGCTTACTAGTGAACCAGTCTCAGCGTTCATGGTGTATGAGGAATTGTAGAACTTGATGCTGGTTTTTGGGTCGTCTGGTAGCTCCTCATTGTTCCGGTACCACTGGTACTGTGACTGAGGAAAGCCCTCGTTCTCAATGCAGCGCAGTTCTGTGGTGGAGCCCACTGTGACCGCCTCTGGCACGCTGCATCTGGGTACCACTGGCTTCACTGCAACACATTCACAATATGTCAACAGCTCAACCTTCCTGTAGCTTAACTGGTAGAGCATTGCGTAAGCAGTGCAAAGGCTGTGGGATCAAACCCAGTGAATGCAAGTACTGTTAAAAAAAATGCATACATTAAACTCACTGTAAGTTGCTTTGGATAAAAGGATTTGCCAAATGAATAAATGTGAATGCTTTTATGTCAATATGCTTAGCTTTACTCGTTTGTTTACATATTCACTATTAAAAGATGAAAAAGTGGTGCTTTAACTAAGATTAAAGAGTATTGTTTGTTAAAATCAGTGTTACACTCTGTGGCATTAAATTCAAGGGTTTATGCTCCAAATTTTAAGACCACACTTATTATATGAGACAGTTTTGTGTATGCAGAAATCCTGTTGATCAGCTCAGCAGATTCATTCTGCCCTCAGGCTAACAGAAACCTCTTCCTAGACAGTCCAGTCAGCGCTCACATAAGGTGGTTTAGCTCTGCATTTATGGATTAAACTCTGGTCAGGCTTTCACTGGTTATGTGTGTATAAACCACAGATATGATATTTCAGCATTACCTCTTACAGCCAGACTGATTAGTATTTCATCAAAGGGCTTCTGGTCATCGATGGCGGCCACCTCACAGCGATACTGAGCTGAATCTGATCTGCTAGCGTTCAGAATCAGAAGATTAGCCGGTTCTCTCAGTGTTGCCCTGTGCTCCAAATCACCTGAGAAAATAAAGCGGATTAGTTGAGTTTAAAGGGATAGTTCACGCCAAAATGAAAACGATCTCATAATTTATGCCATCACAGATGTATGACTTTTTTTATCAGCTGTACACAAAGTTATATGAAATAATATCCTGTAAATATATTGTTTGAAAACTATTGTTTAAATATTAAATAATATTCTTTCTAGCTTTGTAATGTCATCGAATGGATGTAAATGTTTTGAAGCTCCATAAAGCCTTGGGAAAAAACACACAACATGTCAGAGTCACACAAGATTTTGAATTTACAACTAATAAGATTTTGAATTTAGTAATCTGATCTGTTTGTTTACATGGATATGTGATGTATTGATCATTAAATAACCTCTATTAAATAATATAATATTATTAGATTTTTAATGACATATTCAAAGTACAAAGATATTATTTAATGTATCTCTGATTGTTTTAAGCTTAAAAAACAAATATATATATACACTTGGGATGGCATGAAGGTGACTAAATGTTTTCATGTTGTTCTCTTTATCTTTGCCTGCAGTAGGATTACATTCTAAACAACTAAATTATATTGAATGTCATTAAAAGAGTAAAAAAACAAATACTTTACCTGAAATCTTATTTTGGAAATACACATAGCTGGGCACACCGTTTTTAATTTTCTTCCATTCTATTCTGGGATTGTTCGTAGAAATCGACTCTATCAAGCAGGTCAACTCAATCGCTTTAAAGAGACACAGTATATTTAATTGCTATGTCAACTTATGGCAACAGAACATATGATTCACTAGAATTCAACTTACACTCAAATTCATTTGCCCACACAGATTTTTCAGTTGTTCTGAGTATTACAGCCAATGCTGTACTGTGGCCTGCAATACACAACACAGATATCAACTCAACTTAATAACTTTAGCTATTGTTTACAATTATATATACATATATATTTAATTATATATACAATTATATATTCTGGACAAGATAATTACATTACTACTGTAATGTCAATTTAATGAGAATCATCACTGAAAGTAATGAGAACAATTGGACATGTTTTAAACATGGTTTTAGTTTTCTAAAAAATGCTGAAAATGTACTTCATGATGCTCCAAATGTTTTGAATAATGACCTATTTTTATTTATACTTCTTTAATAAATTCTTTACTTAACCTATGTCCTGTGTTCTGTATGTTAATGCATTAGCATATGGCAATGAAAGATTACATGGATACTCCCCTGGGAAAACTACCCAGAACTAAACAAATGTCTGCTGGAATCCATAAAGCCCCTGTGTTTTTGGTTTCAGTCTGTCTGCTTATCCAAACTCTCCCTAAAGACTCTGCTCATATGAGAAAACAATTTGGGGTTTAGGACAATTGCTCTCTTCAGAGGCTTTTTGTACTGTTGTAAAATCTTATGAAGTCCACAGAGTGTATTTACATTCAGTCATGCCTCAGCCTTAGCTTATAATCTTACCCTATGGATTTATACATGACACGCTGAGGCAGACTTCAGTCTTCACAAAGCAAACATCTGGAATATGGTGTTTTACACTCACCTAGACTATCAGAACAAGCAACAGTTTCTAATAAAAATCAGTCATGTTCAGCTGTGACATGTAATTCTGTTGTGTTTAAAGCGCTGCTAATGGGAGACCAGAGCACAGTCATATTGTCACAGCTGTATCTGATGGCTGTAAGGTTTCCGGTGACTTTCCCATCGCATGCATCATGATCTATTTTTACATCCACTGTTGACATTTCCCCATTAGACAAGCTACATTATCCACCACTGAGAAGCATGCGGTCACTTTATGAAGCCATGATGTTCCTATTCACATTACAAGAAGGTTTTTCTGTAACGGATAAAAATTTAGCTGTAATATTAATTGTTTAGTTAAGAAATTAAAGGAGCAGGCATTTGTTAGAGTCATTTACTGTTATTACATTAGAGACTTTTGCTTAATATGTAACAATGTGGTTTCAATGGCATATTTTGTGTTTAACTACGAGGCAATAGCTGATTGTCGTAACTTGTGGCACACAAAAGACTTACTAAAAAATCTACCCCAGACTTTACAAAGAACTGATCTATAAAGAAAGGGAAAAAAATAAATGAGAGAGAGAGGAGGGGTGACCTTTGACATAAAACATTCCTTAAAATATGCCTGTTTACAAAAAGCTCTCTCTTTTTATATGCTTATGACAACACTTATTTACAAGAGAACATTTACAGAACAGAGTGAAATTAGGATGAAGTTGAGCCCATTTTAAATCGCTTTGGTATTTAAAGCACTCTGACCAACAACCGCTTCTATTGAGAGCGTTTTTTGTTCTTCAAAGAGCAAGTCAAGCAACAGATGAATGTCGCTACACCTCTTCACAGATCAAGCATTTTGCACAAAGCCTGAATTGTGCTGAGATTCAAATAAAATGTCCAATTCAGTGTCAGAGTCCAATCCAATAGTGAAAAAAGACACCTTAAATAATAATAATACAGAATAGCTCAACAATAAATAAATCAACGAGCCTTTAATAGTAGTCATGTTTATATTAACAGTATCAGCTTTAACAAGTCTAATACATTTGCTAAAAGTAAATAAACAGAGCTGCATGGCTATTATACAGCCAAGGCAAACACAACCACGAGAGACATGCTGCAGAATGCAAAACGGAGCAAATATGGCTGTTCATGGAAAAACAGTTTTTTAACATAGGATTGTCTATGTTGCCTATTATGGTGCCAAGGCAGGCGAACCACGACATACACTGTATCGTGCATTAATCTCAAACAATAACTGAAACCTACTAACCCGATCCATCATAGACAATAAAACTACAATTTAGATATGCTTGCATTAAATTTACTCTATGGTCTATTGGGATAAATGGTAAATTGGCTGACGATAGTACAGCAGGAGCAGCAGTGAATGCCATCACACGCAAACACGTCCCCAATTTAAATCCAGCTACTTATTTACAACGAATTAAATATAATACTTACAGAGCAGGGAAAACAGCACCAAGAAAAGCGTTTGACACGCGATCGCCATTTTGAGCCTGTGATTTACATGCAAATGTGGTTTAGCTGTCCAGACGAAGGGTTGGACAATCTGGTGGATGCTGCCGCGGAAGAGTTTCCATAGCTACAAGGACATCGGAGCGGAAGACAGGGGATGGGGCTGAGGCATCACACGTGGACTTCCGGTTGATGGTGAACATTAACATATTTATTGGTTAAATTTAAAACTGAGTATTAAATAGCACTGTATATATAGTACGGGGTCGTACAACGACTTATGTTTGATGTGTGGTTAGTAAGCATTATGATCAGTTTAAAGAGGGTGATAATTTTCAGGTTTGACTTTTACCTATCGTTTTTAAAAATAGACAGAAAGTTAACAAAGAAGAGAGAATGTGTTTTTAGATATCAATGAATTATTTTAGCCCTAACGAAACGTGCCCAGAAACACTTTCACATCTTACCACTAGGTGGCAGTATAACAAAGGATGTAAATCCGCTTGCAACTGTACGGCCTCTTAAAACAATTTTAGAAATTCCAGCATGCAGGTCTGTGTGTTTCAATTAAAGGATAATCATCATAGTCATCATAGACATTTATACAATTATATAAATGTAAAATTATTATTCTCTATTAAAACACATTTATTATTTTATTTCGTTTTTAAATAATGAAATTTAAAAGTTATGAATTATACATTGGAAGATCTATCCACTGCAATACCAGTCTGTGTCACTACACAGTTATCAGCCATGCTAACATTAAGATGTTGACCTTATGACCTTATGATGTCATAAACAAGAAAAATGCACAATAGTATTTAAAGAGGACAGTCATACAAAATTATAATAATGACCTAATAATGACCCATGTTGGTTTGGGTGCTTTTTTGTAAGCATTTAAGGGTCAGTTCACTGTAGGGTTAATTATGCATGATGTATTTTAAGAGCATTTTAAATGTATTATTTACCTGGTGAGTTAACAATCTGTATGAGTTTTTCCGCTCTGCTTTAAATGATTTACAGCATGTTATAATTGAGTCCATTATTCACTCAGTGGTGTCTCCTTCCTGGGGCTTGAATCACACTGTGTCTTATTTTATTATGTTGACAGTGAATCAGACAATGAATCTTATCAGGTTTTAGAGTACAGCACAGGATACTGTGTCTTGGCTTTTGTATGTATAATTTCAGGCTTAATTTAGCCAGATAAGTATCTTATTCTGAAACAAATCCTTTGCGTTTAGCAACCCAATCTGGGCACTGGAGCACAGCCGAAAAGACAGTCCGCAATCACACCCCTTCTGCCACAGTTGCGCCGTGTTTGCACACACGCTGACCAAACTGTCCAGCGCTATCGCTGCCTGTTGTGTCTGTTCAAAGAGTTTCATCACTAAGGCTTTACAACAACAACATCTTTAGAGCCTCATGCATGATACATGTCCTGCTATATACTGTATAATGCATGACGGTTTATTTACATGTGCATGCAATATAATATACTGTAGAATTATACGATGGTGTCCATGAATTTGAAGATCATTTCAACAGCTACTTGATCTGCATCAACAGAACATATGTGACCAGGAAACCATGGCAACCATCTCAGGTGCTCTGGTAAGCTGAAAACAAGGCCAGGGGAATGCGTTTCACAAACCAGCTTTAGTGTTAAACGGTATTACACCTCGCATCAAAGGAGGAAGATAATAAAGTCATTTAGATATTCAGTGTTGATAAGTGCTATGTGTTGTTTACCAACATTAATAATGAGGTTACAGGTGACAGGAATAACAGGAAAGCGTATACAAAGTGAATCAAATAGCCAATGCTTTAAAAATGGATGGTACCATAACACAGCTGGCTAATTATGAGACATCATTACAGGATAAAGTGGATTAGAGATTTAGTCATGGGTATTCAATTATTCATTTCAATCCCTATATATATTTGTGGTGGACAGAATAACACTTATAAATATCTCACTACCATCCACAATGAGATAATTCTGTCTGGCTTTTTAATTTGCATCAAATCTATGCATAAAAACATGGGTTTGGTTGAGCCAGGCTTAATTTGTCATGCCATTAGGTCCCTTCCATCACATTGTGATTACATTAGCCAGTTCACACACCTTCCTCACAACACATTTCTAATGTTTGTCATGGTGTCTTTGGTTGCTTGGTAACAGTGGATTTTTGCCAAGGCTCATCTTATGGCACTCAATTTGACTGTAGCGGATACACAGCAGCTACCAATTGAGTTCAAACTCTGACATCATTAATACAATACACTCAGTTAAATGCATAATGCTCAGCAATTAGACAGCATTAGACTGAATTAAAACTGTAATATCAGTTAAAATGGTCTCTGTCTTTCAATTGGCACTTTTAGTTCCATATGCATTTTTCATAATATTGAGGGATTAAAACTAGATAGCAAGACACAGATGGAAGCATCAAGTGTCAGGGAGAACTGATAAACCAATCAACACAAACAGTCTGGCAGTAGCGTAATGGAGAACAGCCAATGAGATTCCAGAAAGGATGGTCAGCAACCTGTCATAAAATTGGATTGAAACTGATTTACCCTGACTGTTAAAAACACTAAATGACTACAATATCAAATCACTTTGTATTTGGCAGTTGGTTTTATCCAAAATAACTGTAAGTCAAGACACATATTTTTATAGTATGAATTTTACCTGGGAATTGAACCCAAAACCTTAGTTATCACACATGAGCCTTATCAAAATCAGTGCTTTGCTTAAATCTAATTAATGGTAAATGCATGGTTGAAAATATTACATCACTTAAAAAAATCTAGATTAATCTGAATCAAGTTGTGAGCAGTATTTTAATCTGGTGTGTGGCTCATGATATTAAGCAGAGATAGGTCAGAATGTCTGGGCAAGAGAAAATTGAGGTGTACTTCAATCCTCAAAGAAAAAGACGCTTTTGTAGCCCCTGCTGTGTACAATGGTTTGAAGCTTAGACTCCAGACAGCTTAGACTTTGAACTTACACCAGACACTTATTTCTGACCAGATCTATTGCACAATACCTTTCTATTCGTGAAGAGCAGATGATAACAAAACATGATGATAACAAAACATGATGATCTTTAGTGATACAAAGATGAAACAGGTATCACTAAAGCACCATTTGCAGTTATAGTGTAGTATTGGATTGGTAGATAAAACCTTTCCAAAATCACTGAAATGGTGTTGAGGCTGTGTGTTCCAAATCACAAAGCCAAAGAATAAAATCAAAAATACTTTTATTATGGAAAACCAAAACACACCATAACCAAACCAAAGACAAGAACGGAAAGGATCAAACTAAACAAGGTGTATATACTTAAGAAACTAAACAAAACACAGTGTATATACTAAAGGAACAAAACAAACAAAACAAGAAGTAAATACTTAAGGAACTAAACAAAACAAGGAGTATATACTTAAGAAAGTAAACAAAACAAGGAGTATATACTTAAGGAATTACACAAAAAACAAGGTGTATATACTAAAGGAACTAAACAAAACAAGGAGCCTAAACTAATCAAGACACAAGTAAGGGCAATCATGAATCAAGGCTGTTGTTCATTGATTTCATTAAAATCAATGAACAACTGAGAGTTCACAGAAACGCACTATTGACAGCTTCACTGTAGTTATTTTCAACACAGCATTTTGAATAAATTAAACCTTTTCACAAGATATTTTTACACTCGTCTGCTTCAGATTATGCATTCCACCAC
>JBAJNP010006269.1:0-26077 GCA_036877545.1 Yasuhikotakia modesta | reverse complement strand
ATGTACTGTGTATATGGCTGAAATGACAATAAACTCCAGTTTGACTTTGACTTTGAGTTCCTGCAGCTCAACTGGTAGAGCATAGTGCAGTGAAGGGCATGGGTTCAATTCTAAGCAAAATCGCACGCTATTTTGAATGCATTGTCGCTGTGTGCTAAAGGTATAAATGTAACATAGCTAGTTTTCCAGACAACCTATCAACCAATCAGTTTTGAACATATATAGTTTTGCACATTTCTTTTTTTAAATTGTATATTAAACCCCATTATGTTCCTAAAAGTAATTTGTGAACAGTTATTTCAACTTTAATTTAAGAAGTTGCAGGAAAACTAATTTTTGGACATCTGGGCTGAATGGGTTTTTTGTCTTTCCTGTGTTTATTGTGGTTTGTTTTATTATGTATTTCCATCTTTTATCTCTGAAAGCCTTCAGCGTGGGAACCAGGCATAACTGATGGCCTAGCGCGGAGGATAGCTGCATTCTGTTACTGAATGATACCTTTGGGCTAAAGCGGGAAAGCATGAACATATCTCTCCATCTGCTTCCCGGTGACATCAAAGGAAAAGCCTTGGATTCTACGGCCTATATATAAAACCTGCAGGAAGACATGTGTTATTCTGGCTGTCTTCCTGTAACCTAAGGCTGGCTGAGTGCTCTTTATTTCTCATTCTCCCTCACATTGTGTGCTTTATTCTGTCTGATCTCTACTGAAGTGTAGTGTCTGATGACTGAATGCAGTCAGTTTTTCTTCTCATGGGTCTTTTATGTTAGTTAGTCTTGGGATGTTTCAGCCATTATTTACTGATAATGTTCCTAACCTCCACCAAAGCACCGGAATCTCAGTCCTGTTGCTATTCAGAATAAAAAGGCCATTGATGGCCATTGTCATTGGTTTCATTGGTGTAGCATTGATTGGGTATTGGTTCTCATTGGTGTGGCATTGGTTTGGTGTTAGAATTCAATATAGTCAGATGTCTGTTTGTTCATCTACATCAAAGCAGTCATGTGTTCTCAGAAAACCTGGAATATAGATTATAGATTGACAGTTCATAGTGGCACAGCTAGCAAGCTTCAGAAAGGGAAAAACATTAAAAAAATGTATAAAACACAACCATGAATTGTTAATTTTCTTCCTGTTGTTGTCCATAAAAAACTAAATAATGACATAATTTTGTGTTTCAGGTGAAGTATTCCTTCACCTTTATTAGATAAAACATTCAAAGAAAGGATCTAATCGACAATATATTCTAAATGAACTTCTGCTTCCACTCGCAGGGGAGCCCAAGGTTAATTAGAGCTCAATGTTTGCTGTTTTCAGCAGTATAACAAACCACTTGTTTGCTAATGATTCAGACAAATGATGGAAGAGTCCTGACAGGGTGCTGAAGAGTTCTGAGCTCATGACAATTAGAACCACGTGTTCTGTTTGTGAGAACACAGGTGATTGATCACGCTGTATGTGGCACTACTAGGGCCAGCGTGTGCTTGGTTCAGCATTTGCTTGGTTCCAATTAGCTTAGCATGCCATGCTCTGCTGACTACTGACAGACTACTATACTTGCTTCATTGACACCCTGACCTTTGCTATCATCAGTGCTTGTAAGGCCATCTGAAGATACAGGTCAGTGCTTGCCAGAACATCTCCTAGTGTAGAACTGAAAATGTACTTGATGTTTTCAGTTGAACTTTCATGCCTGTAAGATGTAGTTATTGTAAAGTGCCGTCTGCAAACCGTTTTGCATATCCAACCATAATATTTTGAGTGAAATAGGACATTTAGCAAAAGAAATTGTGTGACTGGATTTTATCCATCAGAAACGGGACCTTCCATGGAACCATGGGTTAAAGGGGAGAGGTTGAAAAAGTAGGAGGGATTTGTGGTGGAGCAAGTTATTTTGCTTTAAAAAATGTTTTGTCTTTTTTTACAATCTGTCTGTTTTTGCAGGTCACTTCCTTAACAGCCACTCGGCAGACTGCATTTTACTCACAAAAGCACATTACCAGCTATATTTAAGCTCTGGGATTTGAAATATGTGGACTCTCTGACTCTTGTGTTCACACAATCACAATGATAATCATCGCGTCCCTCGAGTCTCTAATTGGTCTTCCATACAGATATCTGTAAATGTGCTGCTCTGGAGTCTATGAACACGCACCAGCTCAGGTCCAACCTAGCCAAACCTCATCGTTAGCACAAAGCTGTACTTAAACACAGAGGAAACATGTCTGAAATATTCCAGCCCCCTTTCAGTTGCAACCACATACACAGCAGATTTCTAAATCTTTCGAATGTATGGGTTATGATGTCATTTGGGAATGGTAATTGTTGTAATTATCTAGGGTCTGGAGTTATTTTACCCTGTGTATGTAAAATGGGAGAGTAAGTCCCCTTTATTTAAGCACTCCCCAGTGAATTTAAAAGTCAAATGAGGCATGCAGTATTGAGCTGTCTAGACAATGACAAAAAGCATGATGCTGCTGTATTGCTCTTACCAAATTAAACATAGAAAGGAGAAAATTCTTTGCGGGACTCATCCCAAATGCACTTAATGTGAACTTGTGGTTTAGTGGCCTTGGCTTAGAGCGTCCCATTTTTTGGTAAAATAGTTGGCATTTATGGTTCAGATGGTTCAGTTCTGCCATCATGGCTGTTATGTAACCTCAATTTGCCTCTTTGCTGAGGCCACACTGGTGCAGACTTCACAGCAGATAGCAACCCAACACACTGTGTGGTATTGCGTTACCATAGTGTGGACTTGGAGGAAGACCGCAAATGCTGAAGATGGCATTTAGGACAGGGCCATAGACAATTATACAGTTATGCAAATACGCAGTTAGCGCTTTGTTTTTCTGCTCTAACCAGCCAGTAATCCCCTGTGGGGTTCTGTGTATCTCATGGGAGAAATTTAATTTTGCTTTTTTTAAATCTAGTAAATACATTTTTTTTAATGTTAAAAGGTTTGGGCTGTCAATATGTTACATTTTCTTTTAGTAGGATGCTTTATCCAAAATGATATGCAATGTGTGTGAGTATGGCATGTATGGGTTCCCTGTAAAGTGGAAATCTAACCCATGGTCAGTTCTAAATGTGTGGTAAAAATTAATGTGTGGTTCATAAAAGGGTACTGGGGGTGGCTGTGGGGCATTATACAGTATTTATGGGGGTATATACAAAACAATCATAATATTAGTAAAGCAATATTCTAGGTTAAAGTCCTGCTCTGATTGGTCTGTTGCAGCTATTGCATTCCAAAACAAGTTGAATATGCTAATGCTAATATGCTAGTGACATGTGTGTCCATGACTATACACAACATCTTCCTGAGGACTGGCTGTCAAAGAAAAAAGATCTACTCTAAGCTGCTTTGCATTAGTGCTCTTCCAAGGTAAATGCGTAGCTGTAAACGCGCCATGAACGTACCTTTACAAATCCTTTTCTTTGGACTAATGCTTAACCTTCTTTGAGTAAAACTTGAGATGACATCAGACGTGCATGAACTTCAAAGATCCAAGGGGTGGTTTGAAGTATTGCATATGCGTGTGAGTTGTAGACGGTAAGCAAGTGTCACTTTAAATGTCATTTGTGTGTGTGTTTGTGTGGAACCATGCAGTTCCTGAGTTCCTGCTCCCTGTTGTGAGGGGTGATTACAGTCTATCAGGCACACCAAATCTGCTTTCAAAACCACAGTGCACAAATACACCGTTGTCATAGCAACATGGCTAAAATTGTCAATGGGAAGTACGGTGTATTTATCAATGAGGGCCTCGTTCCAGGTATTCCTACAGGGTTAAGTCATCAGGAGTGACATGGTGTTTTAAAAGGGCACAGGGACAAGCAGATTCCCTCACCAGCCTGTTGCCACAGCATTGCCTGATGAATGGCATTTGCATAGAGCAGATGTTGAAAGATCTATGCATGGTGTAGTTTTCTAAAAGGACAGGGTTAAGAGCTATAGTATGCCAATCAGTTCCACAAGATAATTGGATACTTGAAATAATGTTCATATCACAGAACTAAAAATGACACTTCATAATAAACCTGTTGACCTCTCCATCTTCTCAAATGTTCCCCAAGGTTCCTCAACTATCTGGAGGTTAACAGTGTTGGTAATTTTTCAACATACTTGATTGTAGTGGCTTCCTCCCATACATATACACACTATGTAATTCACACAGTACATTGGCAGTTTACAATAAAGGGTCAATAGTGGGTCAGGTAATTCTGACTCTAATTTAATTACATTTACCTCAGGACTGTTAGTGGTTCACCCAGGCTGTCGCTGTGCATGGACGAACCCCTTGTGGAGATAAATGATAAACTGATTTTACCAAAAGGCTTAATTACAAACATTGCTCTGTTTTCATTGTTGTGTGAATAAGACCTTTTCATTTTGATGTTGCTGTACTTTGACTTTGATAGCTGCTGAATCCATTATTAACATTTATGCTGGAATTGCTCTGACGAACATCACCAAAATTAAGTTATTAGCAAAGCTTGTTTGTGGCTGTATTTTTTCTTCATAATAACACTTTTTTTAAAACACATTGCCTTTTGTGTAATTGGAATATTGAACTGAATTAGTAATTTATTAAAATTGCTCATTTTTAATGTACTCTTTTAGGTAATGCCTGGAGCATAGCAATCTCTCAGTATGTTAATGAGTTACACAAGGAACATGTTAAATATGTACACTCCTCATTTGCATACAAATTCAATTAACCCAGTTAAAGGGGAAAAAAGAGAAATAAATCTTTTGATTGATGTTTGCATGTGTGAAGGAACACACAGGATGTGTTTGACTGATGTATCTCAATAGCTTTATTGTTCCTCTTTGATTATCATGCAAGATGTCCTTAAGTGAGGATTTTGTCCTCTGAAAGTCTTAAGAGTTTAATGTCAGGCTAATCACAGACCTCATAACTCATAAAGTTTCTGACATTTGTTTTTGCCGTATTACAGTTCGCCAGCATCGGTGTGGGATGTCGGTTAAACGATTTCCTTCGAGCACCTAGTCCAATTAAGGATAGACGTAATTGGGATGGACAAACTTGTGCATAATAATGAACTGGGTAAACTGCAGCGGGGCGTCGTGTTTCTGTGTCTCTGTGTCTGAATGTTAGCATGGCAGCACTGTGAATATTCAGGCCCTGGCCTCTCTCAACATTTACATATTAGACAATTAACCAAATTGATTTCTGCCGCCTGTGAGGAGAAGTGATGGCAGAAGCTGGTCTTTCTCCTCTAGGGGCTGGACACTAGTGGCTTTCCATCAAAGATGGCATGAAGAATGCTGGGGCTTCATTAGCATGCTGCTAATTAGATGGTCACATGCACCGGCTAATTATCATATATACTGTCTTTTGTTGACAACCTCAAAGCT
Source organism: Yasuhikotakia modesta (assembly GCA_036877545.1). Taxonomy (NCBI): domain Eukaryota; kingdom Metazoa; phylum Chordata; class Actinopteri; order Cypriniformes; family Botiidae; genus Yasuhikotakia; species Yasuhikotakia modesta. Next base: position 20,696 of record JBAJNP010006269.1, on the reverse strand, counting down.
ATGAATTTTCGATGTAATTTTGCCTTCATTTGCATGAGTGAGCCATTAACATGGGTTTAATTGGTTTGAAATGTCCTCACAGAAGCTTTTATGCATGGCTGAGGCCTGTTGATGAGTTCAGAGGTTTTGATCTGGAATATTCTTTCATTGCGAAATTACGTTAGGATGTTAAAAACATTTTCCCTCTGTCTGTTCTGTTCAATGGTAAGCAAATGGTCTTCTAGTGAACTGTACTGTTCCTATAGGTCAACCACGGTTTAAGTGGGTCATGGTCTCTTTGTACAGTTTGAACTTATAACTATTAAGTGACCAGATCTTTAACCACTACACCACATCTTATTCCACAACAACATACCCAGACGTTGGCCAACCTTGTCTCAGTAAGGTGCTTTTTAGCCGCCCATGTTTGACTACAGGGTCAATTGAATATAAATTTCTAGAATGATAATTCTACTCACTGAAAAGCAATATAAGAAGGTAGTGTCTTATTTTAGGCCTTTAAATATAACTGTAGCCTGCTGTATCGTTCATAGGGTCTCATGTACTGATTCAGGCTTCATTTTAAGGCAGAGGACATCTTTGTCAGATTAAGTCAGTGCTACATAAGAGTCCCAATCATACTGTATGATATGTTCACACACGTGAACATTAAACCAGTGTCACTCCTCATCTGATTGAGTTCCCATGGAAGAGTTATGGCATAAAGTGAAGTGGGTCAGTAGGTGGGTGTGTGAAATCGGTTCTCAAGGGCTGTAAGTGGTCACCACAGAAAAAGCCACAGACTGTAGAACAGTGAAGTTATGCTTGGCTCAGTTTGTTGGACTGTTTGACATCCTCCCTCATATGAAAATGATGGGGCTGTTTTTTCGGGGTAATAAGGAATAAGATTCATGGTGCAGAGTTTATTCCTAAACATATTTTACAGCTCACATGCTCTCATAACTCAATGAAGCTATTTATTAATGTAGGATAATTCTTTGCTTTTATTTTTGGTTACTTTTCAGGGCTGGAATTACTCTGTGTGATCTCAAAGGCTGTGTGAAAATGACATGGAAGAGAAAGTACAACCTTTGCAAAGTTAAAGTGGAACAGAAGTTGTCAGACAATGAAGTTCAGTGACTGCCTCTATCTTTTTTAATGAGAAGCTATGAAAGTGTTGTTGTAATGTTGTATGTTGTGAAGTAATACAATATCCGCCAGCTGTTTTATTGTTTTATTGCTCCTCAGGTGTGTGTGTTGCTGTGTGTGTATGTGTGTGTGTGTCTAGTTATGTATGATCCTGTCTGGCACTTTCTCACAGGGAAAATCACACCATGTGGTTCAACTGCAGATTTAAATGACCTGTGAAAGGTCAGATGATTTCAGTATTGACAAGCCTTACAATGTCTGAATAGTGATCAGTAAAAATCAATAGTTACATTTATCTCTTATTAGAAAATTGTGGTTATGTAAGCAGATAATTGTTGCGAGCAAGGTTCATAGTCCAATAATGAGCAATAAACGGACAACCAAAATAATAAACAACCAACTGTGTTAAAGCATGTTAAAGTTTTTTTAGTGCTGCTGTAAGCATTTTTTTACCACTAGTGGCATCAAATGGAATTGCAAAATAATTGTATTTCCCCTGTCTCCCATTGTGTGCAGTGTGCAATAACTAGAAGCATTCACATTTATTCTAATAGAAGGTATTTTTTGAAGTTGAGTTGTGCTCATATAAGTATTCTGAATTTTACTGATACACTGTTATGGCCTAGTATTTTTGGCCTGTTATTTTTTATTATTATTTATTTATTTGGCAGAAACTTTAATCCAAAATGATTTTGCAGTAAACATTTATTGAGTCCATGCATTTACTCAAACGCATGACCTTAGTGTTGCTAACTCAGTTGCTCTGCCTGTTTAGCTATTGGCACAGGCTTAGTATTCAGTGATATCTGTCAGGCAGTAGACACTGTATGTGTGGTATTCCAAATAAATATCTTACAGCAGCGTTAGGAATGTAAAATTCCATGTGTGAGTGATGACAACATGTTCCGTCATTCCATGGACATTCCTTCACTGTTCACTGTGTTTTATTTTCCTTCTTGTCACTCTTCCAATCTCAGCACACTTTTCTCCTTCTGTAGGCCTTATCTCATTTCTCCCAACCGTCTTTCTCTTTATTTTTCTTGCTTTATCCATTTACATTCTCCTCTCCTTCTCTTTATTTTTCCACCTCTTCCTGTTGGCCTATGAAAAAGCACTCTGGACTGGTTTGAATTAGGATCCTACATCTGCATTCAAATGCCTGTGCTACGCTTTGAAATGTAGAGCCTGTACAGCACTTTGTATTACACACAGACCTCCTGACTCCTTGTGCCTGTAGATCAAGTCAAGTTAGGAATTTCCTGAGTAGCGTAATAATACACATTACCTGAAACATCAAATCGCAAAAGTTGCTTGACACTTTTGTTTGGGATCCATACAGCCTGACCTTCTAAATCTTTTATCAAGCCTGCGATTTCTGTACAGAGTCAGTGAACTTCCGAATTCTGAAATGATTCCTTCTGGTTGCATCACGGAATCAATCTGTGTTGTTCCTCTGAGAGGTGATTGAGTGTTTGGTTTGAACATGCACAGAGACTCACGCACCCACACGCTGGTTGCAATGTTTGTAACACACACTGGCCCATTACACCCTTATTGTGCCCCATTATTCGCGAGGGAGTCAGTGAGTCTGCTAACTGCGGATGACCTCAACATGTAGTGTAAAATTACTTAAAACTTCATTATTACATCATCTATACTGTAATTAATGTCAGTAGAACACTTTTTATGCAACTGTTCCATATAGTTTTAGTTCACAGTGACTGTGTCTGTGAAGCAGTGTTACTGTATATATCTTCTTAAGTCATATAATTGCTTGGTGGGATTAAAACACAGACATTTAAACAGGTTTGACTCTCATGTGTCCAGTACAAATGCGACACACCTTTATTAATTTCTCCTGACCAATATTTGGATACATAGATTTTTGGATGATGTTGTTAATGTGGTGACTGAGTTATTATTATATGGAAAAAGCAGTTAAAAATCTTTTTGTGCTCCATAGAAAGATTACGCTTTGGAAAAAGGGTGGGTAAATAATGGAATGACGATTGATTGGCTGTATTAAATGTAATCAGGATGTTTATAATGTTTATATGTGCCATTCAGACAGTAAAGCACAATAAACCCAAAAGAACATGTTTCATGATTAGTCACCATAACATTGTTTAAGCAGGAAGTGTGATTGTGGTTATGTGTGTGTCCACATGTGAGAGAGTTTAAAAATTTAAACATGATTTTTAAACACCTTTTTAATATTTCATCCACACTGACACTCCTGGATGCAGTGTTACTTAGCGAATGTACATTATGGATTGTCAATGTGGTTTGGTAATGTTTTGTTATGCTAATAAATTTGATCATTTATTCTGTTTGTAACATTTAAATCCTTTGAGATGACTAATATTTTCCTCTCACAAAGGTGGAGGGCTTTTAACTAGTTTTCCAAAGGCTTTTAACACATTAAGGCTACGCGTTTCCCCTTATATTGCGCTCATTTGCATACTTAATTAGTCAGTTTTATTAAATGCTTTTCCACAAAGGAATATCGGTTAAAAAAATCCCACACAAATTCGCAGGCGATGGAAGGTAGCATGTGTAAACACATTAAATATGAGACGCTCCCCGTGAGAATGATGGCTGGAACCATGCCCTGTCCCATCACTTCATTTTGGCTTGATTAACCATGCAAATGTAACGTCCACTTTAAACCTGTTATTAAACCTGTTAAAGAGTGAAATTACCCATCAGCCCCCTGGCTAAACGATGCTGACATGTCGTAATTACGTCCATGACATAGAAAATTAATCGGACGCACATCTGCGTAGACATATTTAAACATCTGTCACTCACTTTGGCAATGCATGATGGACAACTGTTGTTCTGCGCCCTTATCCTGCACTATTAAGCACTTGTTTTCTGCTTGAATGTTTGATTAGCTGTCGTACATGAACTATATCTACACAGCTGCGATTACTCTTTTTTGAAACAACACATCAAATGGATTATTCATAATCCGATGTGCCACACACATATACGTTTATATTCAGTGAGTTACCATGAGTGTGGTCACTAGACTGTATGATAGTTAGTGAACATTTGATAGTGATAGATAGTGACTAACTGCTAAACATCATTACACATATATAATGTACATAGATAACACATGTAGATGCTCACACTTCTTGTATTTCAGCATGGACAAGGTGTTAATTGTGGGAAACTATATTTACATTTATAATGGCAAATGCTTTAATCCAAAACAATTTATAGTTAATTCAAGGTTAAAGAACCCACAATCTTTGCACTGCTAACGCAACACACTACCAGTTGAGCTACAGGCACTAGAACTTTGACACTCTTACCTAGTTGTGAATGCATTTAATTATTTTCTCTGTCTCTGTAAAATGATCAATGCTCTGAAATGTTTTTATAGAATTCAAACTTATTGATCACTCTTAGTTTCATTTGTCCATTCTTGTAGTATCATTTGTCCATTATTGTGTGGTTTTATCAAATTATTCACTGGCTCTGAATTATGAATTAACCTGTGGGTAATTAAATATTTTATTAAGTAGATTTACTGGAGGTCTTTGTAGACTATATCACCTTACCTGCATGAAAAGAGTTTTCAATGACAACAGTTAGCATGGATAAAATTTGTACAAAAGCTATTTTTTAGTTGCCAATGCAATTGTACAAAGTGTCACCTGTTATGAATTTGTTCAGTACAAAAACAAAGTTAATAATGATAATTATGCAGAAGTAATTATGCAGTAGGTTGTGTGATCTCAGCATGGCAGCCACTGTAACGCAAGCATCACAGTTATGAAGAATATAACAACAATTTCTTTGGAATTATATAACAAGACTCTTCTCACCATTTTAAACATTGATCAAAAACACTAAAAATCTCTTTTGGTGTAAAACTCCATACAGCATGTGGAAAAAACAGCTGCACAAAACCAAGTAGTGCTCTATAAATTCAGTTTTGTTCTCTGAATTACCCTTATATTTAGCATTACACAGAATTGTATTCATGTGGTCTTTTTACATAACTCTCAGTGGTAACTTTGTATATCATTAAAACATCACATCTTTGTAATTTTCATAATTTACTGTTGTGGTCATCATTGCTCAACATCTTCCTGTAGTTACACAGGAAGAGAAGGTCTTTTTTTCACTGGTTTGAAGTGACTGAGCTTTAGAAGGTACCAAGTGATGTTTTATGTTTGGGGTAATTTCAAAGGATGTTGGTGGCAATCTCTCTAATCGACTGTGCTGCGCAAAGAGTCTCTCAGAAAAGACTGTTTATCCGTGAGCTTACCTGGAGGGGATAAAATGTGTCAAGATACGCTGCTATGAAACGCTGTGGGTCTGCTGTGGGTTTGCTGTGGTCTTATAGACGTTAAACAGCCACGCGTGAGGTTAATGCATGTGTGAGTCTGTGTGGGAAGATTTTAGCCTTTGTGTGTCTTTTGGCAATGATCTGGACTCCCACATAGTGTCTCAGATCACAGGAAAGATATGGGTGGCAGATCGCAGGCATACACACAGGAAGTGGAACGTGGTGTTGTAATCTTGGCACCAGAGCCAGCTGAGATCTGTTCTCAGTATGTGCGTGGAAGGGACTTAGGCATATAGAGTAAGTTTATAGGCGTATGTGCTCAGGTTTATTTCACCATGTTAACTATAGACATGTTCTACTAATGGAAATTATATTTTTTTACAAATCTTTTAAGCTTCATGTTAAAGAAACACATGAAAATATATATGAAATTTTCCTTCACAAGCTTGTTAAAATTATTTTTTTTAAATAAGTGCAACTTGGTTTGATTGTATTGTCTATAATGCAATGGCATACGTGCATTTTAGGTGTCGAAGTACTTTTGGGGGCTATTGTATATGTATATTTGTTAAACCTCTCTACCAATCAAAACATGGCATTTATGACTTAATCAGGGTGATAACCAATTACAGCAGAGCTGCAGTTTTAGCTAATGTTATAGAGCAGAGAGTGTGATGCAGTGTTTATTGGGCCATTCATTTGTGGCATTGTATCTTATAAACCTTCTGACCCCCTGGTGGTTAGATGTTGTATTGTCCTGACCACGGCTGTTTTTTCTCAGCTCATCGATGTGGTGGGTCCATATTTCTCTTGATTATGAAATCTTGGCTTTGCTGAGCAGGAAAGAGGAAACTGGCCCTTATGCGTTCTATTTATACGTGGCCCTGCTGAGACACACATGTATACTGTACATCGTTTATATATAATTCTTTCTTCTGACTGCAAATCTTCAGCATTCGGCTATAAAACATACAAACTGTCAAAAAAAAGTTGTCAGTGAGCAGGATGCCCTGTCTGGGGTTTCATATCAGATAACAACTTCCTTTCAACTTTCTGTTAAACAAACGAAATGCAGAGATGCTGTCTGATAAAATAGTCAAAAAATATAATAGCCGTGCAGGTGGTTTGGAGTGGATTTATGTGTTTTTATTCATATTTACAGATATTTCATTTGATTTCCTAACTACAATAAGATCATATTCTTCTTAAGAGACACATTTTTTGCAGCCTGAGTTTGTTTTTAACCTGATTGTTTTGGTTATGTCACATTTTCGCTTCCTGGCAAATATGTTAAAACCAGCCACCCACGCTAAACACAAATAGCTCTTTTTCTCAGTTTCATATTAAGTCTTTTTTTAATCTTTTCCTCTACACGCAACCACTTTTCGGTTCCCTGGTCTCTCACCCTCAGCAAAGTCTATCCAATCCATTTTGCCCATATGCCAATCTCAATCTAAGTGATCAGCTCTCATCTCCTCATCCTTCTGACTGTGTCCAATCAATTATATTCTCTAATCAGTTCTTTACTGTCATCACTGCAAATCTCTGAGCAATCCGCCTCCTTTAATACAGCCTGTAATACCAGGAATAGGATTTAACTGAGATAATATATGCGGGAGGTTTCTAAGGCATTCTTCATGGAGGCTTTTTACCCATCAGCCATTGTGGCGGTACATTTTGTTTACAGTGTGAAGTATGTTCAAACAATAGTTCCACCAGCATTGGTTCCGATGATGCTCCAAACCAATTTTGTTCCAAACTTTCTTTATTCCACAGAATCTAAAGAGAAAAATTTTGTAATGAAATGATGGAAAGGCATGAAAGTTGTATCAGAAATGTGGTCTATCTAGAATACTAATAGGATTCTATTTATTGCTTTACAAACAACAATAACAAGTAAGCATACTGTGAGCAACTGTAAGCATAAGCTTCATTTACATATTCTTTAAAAATGTACAGTAATATTTAATTTTAAGCTCTGGATTTATTATATATTAACAGAACATCTGATGTGCATTATGTACATTGTAGTTTATTGCACAGCTCCTTCCTGTGCCATAAACAGATTCCTGTGTGAGAGAGCCTATTGTTTATATGAAGGGTTTTTGGTGAGTCAACACAAGGTCTCAGCACTATGGCAACCCTCAGGCCAGGATATTATGTTCTTGAGGAAGCAGACTGCTAAATTTAATTGACACATCCAACTGGCTGCTGATCTTCATTTGTTACGCAGTCAGATAATTAAGCTGCAAAACACACACCCAAAAATTCTTAAATACCACAGTATGAATAATACATACAGACGACTCCTCCATTATTTCTATCGCAATGACTTTATCACTGGCAAATTCACTCTGTAAATCAACTGGGACTTTGGGCACAAAGCCCTGTTGGATAAAACATTCCTTAATTTAACACCTTTACTGACCCATAAAACTTCAGGGGCCATTCCAGCCCAAATTACCCAGCAGATCGCAAGCGCTAAATATGAGAGAGATATTCATTGCATTCTGGTCTTCCTGATTTAAAATTATTTGCATTCTGCCAGGCTTGACAAAGGGTCCATTCGGATTGTTTATGGAATCATCACAGCCATTCCTTGCAGGGAGAAATATTGTAATAAAACGGGAGCACAGCATCGCAGTGTTACCAATATGTGAAATATGCAGATCTCTCAATTCTGTGGCACAACAGAGCCACAGAAATTGAGTGCTGAAATAATGATGTTATTCCAAAGTTAATTTTTAGGAAGAATATTATTACTGTTTAAACACATTTTTAATCACGCTTGTTACATGTGGTGGAGTGAATAACTTGGTAATGTTTTGGCTCGGCACTTGTGGGAATTGTTTGTGCAGGGGATTGTAGGTGTTTGAGAGTGTGTGCATGTGAATATCTTGATAAGTGACTGTAGCTGTTGGTTGAAGCCACTCAGATGGTGGTGACTTCATGGGGTATTTTTGCAAAAGCTGTTTCTCTGTTTTGTTATGCCTATTTTTAAACTCCAGGGCTTGTAGGGTGGAGTAAGAGCAGGAACTGAGGGCAAAGGTTCAATGTCTCAGAGTCTGGGTGCCTAAAGTCACATGTTGAGAGAGAGAGATATGAAGGAAGAGAGAGAGAGAGAGAGCTATTGAGTGATGTCATCAGAAGTCAATAATTTTGGTCCCACTAAATCTACAAAATTGAAGCCATGATATCATAATGCTGACAACACTGTTTCATTTCATGGTGAGCTTGAGGGATTCCATTTTTACTCTGTATAACATGATATCACAACCAATCCCACAATGTACAACACTTTTAACACAACAAGGCCACATCTAAACACACCTTAACTAAATATAAGACCCAAATCTGCTTAGTGCCCAGGAGTGCAACCTAGCAGTTTTTATTTCTGAAGCCTTGGCACACATTGCTGTTGACTTTGTCTATTTTCACAGCGGCCTGTATTTTCAGTAGAGGAGTATTTATAGGTGCTGTACCCAGAATATGTCATGCATTAACCATAAATAATTACAGCTACTTTCTTCACCACCATCTCAACAAAGCGCTCTTTATTAAAACCATCACCACCGTGGTCAACTCCACAGCAGCCCAATCCCACAAGCCTCAGTTTCTGCTCTGGTGGACAGGTTACGAGTGGGCCGGGAAACGGGCGGGGGGATGTTATTGGGAATCAACTGGAAAAACACAGGCGCTAAATACTGAACTGAGTGGGAGGTGAACAGGAATCTCACGAAGACCTTTATTCTGTATGATGCAAACCATATGTTTGGTCAGAACTGTCCTTTGCTTAGTAATGTGTCTGGATTTTCCCTTATTAATGCAAGGCCTACGTGGAGTGCATTGTTTTGACAATGTCTTATTGCCATAGACATTTAGATAAGAGCTGAAGAAGGGAGTCTGAGATAGTTTAGACTGAGGTCGCATATATGTGGTATCTCACAGGCGGGTGAGCGAGGGATGTTATAGGGTCAGCATAGGACACAGAGCTCCATTAGGGAGCAGAGGCTGTGATTGTTATGACAAGAGCCGCTGAGGTCAGAGCAGGACAGTGTCAGCCGTATATCTCTCTTTGATTACACATGATTGTACATCTTCTAAATTTGCACGTCCCACACACTGCTGTTCGATGTGAGCATTCTTTCAACGTAAACATTTTCATTCTCCATTATCTGATTTCCTTTCACTGAAGGTTAAACACAACGCATTGTTTCCATATGCACTTACACAGGTCAGGAGATTGTGTGAGGTTCCATTAGTGCTGTGTGCCTGTGAGTGTGTGTATAGAATGTTTCCTGCCTTTCTTTAATAAAAAAAACGTGTTTATTTCAACTCTATATTTCTATATCTGCAGATTTTTCAAATTTGCTGTGTGTCAAGATGATTTCACCCCAAAATCACAGGAAATATTTAAATAAATAAATTAATTAAATTTACATCAGGTAATTTGTTGCTTTTATAGGTAATAATTTCTTATTTTCAATATGTGGGAGAAATATGTTCCTGACAATTTCTTAACAAATTTGCCAATATAGAGATTATATGTTATTCAGGTGTACCATTTATTTATCTGTATACTATATACTATACTATAATAAGTCATCTGTGCTTTCAGTAACTCAGTGTCTACAGTAAGTCCCCTGGTTGACATTGCTTCAAGGAGATGTTACCTATAGTCTATGGGGCTGTATCCTTTCCATCAGAAAATGCAATGAACCCAGTCAGCCGATTAAACTGTCATTATGTGGACCCTTCATGAACTGGCAGAGGTGCCAGAAGGAAGCTGTGCCACCGGGTGTAACCTGACAGAAATGACCTGTACTGGAGAACGGGCTGGCGACTGGCGGCTGGCTAGCACACGCATGCCCTGCTGTTTAAATAAAAGGACAACCATGTGCAGCTTGTGTGCTTGTCAGTCTAAATAGCTTCTTTCTATTCATCTCCCTGTGTTGTATGTGAGGGGCTGTGTGTCTGCGTGTGTAAGCATACGGTGTTAAAATTGTGTTTGGCTCCAGTGCAGCCGTGACTGTTGGCAGGGACGAGACTCACACCACTAGCTCATGTGGCTCACAGGGGTGTGTTCCATTTAGAGTTGAATTGACAATTCAATTTCCATTTCAATTCACTTCTTGAATTTAAGTTACTTGAATTTGAGACGAAAATAATGGACTAATGAAATTCCGCTTCTTTGAATTTCAGTGCAGAAAATTCAATTTCCTGTCATTCAAATTCCAATTCAACATTCTTTAGGGCAACAGCTTTTTGTGTACAGTATATTAAAGGTAGGCAGTCTCGCCACCAATACTACTGGTCCTTAAGTTTCAGTTCAATGGTGTTCATTTGACAGCTACGCCTCATTCGGGTGTAGGTGTAGACCAGGTTAGAGTGTTTCTGTAAGGCTGTCAGAGAGCTCCAACGCCGGCCCTCCCTGCTGAGCTTTTGCCTGGTCATAACCCCACTCTAACCCTGTCATAACCCTCTCTGACAGCCTCGCAGATGGTAGGGAAAATGAGGGTTAAAACCCAGAGGCCACATTACTGCCCCCTCCCCTCCTCTCCGCCTACCTCCTCAGTATCTCCCCTGAAAGACAGAATGACCTTCCGCTGTCATTCTATACAGGAAGAACGAGGGATCATGAGATGTGAATACCAGACCTGGTCACATATGCATTTGAAAGTGGAAATGGATTGGATGATGTAGATTGTATCTCAGCACAAGAAACTCATAAGCAGCAGTTATGTGGTAATGTTTTAAATATGCATGAGGGTGGGGTGAGAGGGACGCTGGACCGGCTGGGAGTGAGAGAAATCTGGCAGGGTTAAACTTTAAGCTTGACCCATTGCACACAGGTGAGTGTGTGTAGAACAGCTCTGAACAGCACAATTGCTAATAATGTCAGAAAATAAAGCTATGATACTAAATAAAGTACCTTATTGAAACATGTTGTGTTAAGTTTTTACTTTACAGTTTTACTCTTCATAACTGTCACAAATATCAGCAATAAATAAATTAATTGAAATAAAAACGTATTTCCAGTTTCAGTGCCACCATGTTTTTCACGTCAGTTATTGGGTTCCTGTCACGTTTGATTTATTTAAATTCTTTTAAAACTGGCTTTCACATTTTGACAGTCTGGTCTAGCACTTTGTAAAGTGGTGAAATTGATTAGTTGGAATCACGCTTGTTACATGTGTCGAAAAAGTTGAAAAAGTCCATAAATGTAAAACCTCATAATGTTTCAATGGAAGGGAAGGTTTGAGAAAGGGCAACACTAGCTAATATGTGATGCAAGCTACTTGAAATCTGGAATTGTACCCAGCTGGTTTGTTCTGTATGGCCAGTTCCACATGTAATACCTGTCTGGATTCTGACAGTTCATGGGAGTTGAAAAGCTGCTGTTATCAAGAGCATTGAATTTAGAGGCCATTGTAGTCTATTAAAATGATTTATGGTCTAGGTGGTAAAACATGTCTTGCTAGATAGCATAGAGGTGCACACATTAAATGTTTAGGCTGTGGCATATTTAACTAAATGCAGAAACTACACTAAGGGTTTGAACTACATTTGACACCTGACAGGTTTTTCTAGATGTACTTTGTGGGTGTTGTAGTATTTGCAGGCTTTGTAAGATTGTTAGTTTGCTATCAACTGTCCTGCAGAGTTTAGCTCCAACCTCAATCAGACACATTTAAACAAGCTAACCAAGGTCTTCAGCATTATTAGAAAGCTAGTTTGATTAGGATTGGAGCTAAAAACTGCAGGACAGTGGATCATGAAGGTCCAGCCGTGACATACAATGTGAGCAGAAAACTAGGGCCCCAGGCCCCACAACACATACTAGCACATGCCGACTAAGGCTTCAGGCCTACATCCCAAGCTAGGCCCCTTAGCTGTCTATTTTTAGCTTACCAAAACATTTTATTAGTCAAATGACCCTTGCAGCTTAAAGGAAGATAAAGTGTTTGCTGCTAGACATGGAGAGGGTTTGGTAAGGCCTCCAAAGACATGTGCCCAGAGACCTCGCAGGAAATCTGTAATCTCAAAAATTGCCTGAGAAAAGTTGTGGAGTACTTGTCAAATGTACAAAATTGGTCCTTGTTTAACATCATGGTTTGAGAAAGTAATTGAATCAAATTTAACCATTAATCAACATGCTGCAGCAGTACGATCAAATGTTAATCATTTCCGCACCAGAGGAAACAGCCTTTTTCTGCTGTTTCTACCGTCTGGCAATTCATTCGCATCTTGCATGCACTGCGATGGTTAAGCATATAAGATGAACAGAATTATTACCTCGCATTTAAATAGCATGTTGTAGTCTCTGCCCCCACTCCCCAGATTGATCGATTGCTTTGTTTATCGTTCATAAACCCATCTGTAATAAATCTATTTTCCCCCTTCTTCTTCTCAATCCATTTATTTAGGCATAATTATGCATTAATTGACGCATGGCTGCTTCTGATTGTGTCAAACGATCCATGCGTTCAGTTGAAGATGTACAGCGCGCAGCCCAGATGCTCACAATGGGGAACGTGCTCATTAGCCGTCGCTCCACAAAAGCCTCAATGACTTTCTTTTGTGTATTTCTAGATGAGGGGTAAGTCTTGCTCTATAGGGACTGAGTTATCCTGAGGATAAAAAGGTGAGCTGTGGTTATAACGTTCACTAATGGTTATGCGCCACCCATTGTCAGCGCCCATTGAGTTCTCCTGCCACAGCCTGCTATTAATCCACATGCGATGGCTACACAATGTACAGATAATGGCTGGCGCTTTTTTACTCAATGGTTGTGAATGTTATTACGGACGTTTTTAAAACAGGCTACTTTCAGGCTAATTTCAAGGAATGTTGCTATCAAAGTTCAACCTGAAATTCCTTTCTATCTTGCTTTGTAAATGACAAGTTCTTGTCACATTTGCCTTCCTGTAGCTCAATTGGTAAAGCATTGTGTCAGTGGTGCAAAGGTTGTGGGTTCAATCCCAGGTTAAAGAAATGTATATGTTGAATTCACTGTAAGTTGCTTTTGGTACATGTGTCTGCCAAATGAATAAATGTAAGGTAAATTGCAGTGTTGTGTATCCTTAGAGATTCTAGCAGTCTGTTAACAGATTGTCCGTTATTCATTTCAGCCCCTCATTGATTATGCCCACTGGAACTGGTGCCCATACGGTTTGCAGAGTTAATAAAGTGGAGCTGCTCTCCATGCAGAAATATCTTGACCCTGAGTAGCTGAATGATAAATGAGAAGTTGAGTGTTGCTGTTTTGATGTGGAGATGTAATGAGGGGGCATGCATTCACCTTGCCCTAGGGCTCGCTGGGAGGTAGATGGACCAGATGCACTTCCAATTCGATACCTCAGTCAATGTTTGGGTTCCTTTAAAGATGAATGCTCTGCAAACTCGAAACGCAGGCCTCCCCTCCTTCAACGGCAGTCAACATTTGATCGTGGTGCAAATATCAGTTTGTGTGGAATTAATTTTGGAGCTAAATGCTAACAAAAAGGTTTAGAAATGCAATAATAATACAAGTCTTTGGAAAGATTGCCTGTGAGGTAAACAGCTGTCTTCTGTTCAAAGCTTCAGACGATCCCCAACTGCTTTTTAGCGCAGTGTGAGATGTGTGTTAGTGTGTGGTCAGTGTTAAATGTTGTTTTCTATTGGAAACTCAATCCCTCTGGTGGATAACTTTGCCTAAACCCACACGTCTATCAATATGCAGACACAACAAACTGTGTGTGTGTGTGTGTGTGTGTGAGAGAGAGAAAGAGAGAGAGAGAGAGCATGCATTAAGGGGTTTTATTCTGACCTACTTTGACTTGCCACTTGTGTTTGCTTCCAACCTAGTGACCCATGTCTCCCAGAGTAAATCCATCGCTGTCACTGTCTGAATCAGCCGAAACCGTATTTCACTGCAAATACTGTAACCGCTTACTGTCAGCATTCAAACCTCTGACCAAGATTTGACCACTAATATCAGCTGAGAGAAACCAACAGTGTCATCCTCACAACACAACTGCTTCATTAGAGAAAGTGACTGTCATGTGACCTTTACAAGCTATTGATGAAGCCAAATGTTTTCTGGTTAATGGAAATTTAACTTAATTACTGATGTTTTTATTGTGTCAACAAACAAATCAAATAAATAAATAATCAGAGAAAGACAATTCAAACAGGGCACAGACAGTATAGCCATTTTTAAATTACTGATATTCAGCCATCATTCTCTGTTTCGGCTGTCATTTTTCAATTGCTATCACTCATTTTCTCCTACTGTCACGCTATTCATTTCAATTTTTCTACACAATAAAATAATATCTGTTTACATTAATCTGTGTACATAATCTGTTTACATTAGCAAACATTTTGCTTCACTCACAACCAGTCAATAGCAATGTTTAATGTGATTTACCATATGATTTTGATTTTCCAAGCAACTTTTTTTGTTCTGATGTAAATCATAGTGAAACATGTAATTGTGGGCATGGCCTATTTTTATGTGAATTGATTGGCTATAGAATAGTATGCATTTAAAAGAGTGCCATAGATAAACCATATAAGGAGAGTGGTTAAAAGCTCCGGTTCTGCCCAAGATGTCAAACCAACATCATCAATAGAGATTATAAGGGCACATGATTTTTATGAAAACAATAAATTGCATGAATAAATCATTAAAAAAACACTGCATTTCTCTATAAAAACGCTGATTAAAATTTGAGTAGCATTCTAATCAAAATCTTCTACTGATTTTAGAGAGAGGATAGATGTTAGGTTAGGGGTACAATTGCAGTAAGGTGGCAATTGCATGTTGATCCCAAAAAAAACATCTTTCTTCACATTGTGTCTAGCAGGCACAGTGTCACATTAATATCTCACCAATGCATTTAAATTTACGTTTGGCAGATGCTTTTATCCAAAGCGATTTACAGTACATTCAGGTTATACATTTTTGCTAGTACATGTGCTCCCTGAGAATCGAACCCACAACCTTTGCGCTGCTGACACAATTCTCTATAGCTATACAGGAGCACATGGATATAATTGTCAGTTTAACACAGAGATGTTTAGTATATATAAAGGATGGCATGAAACATGTTACTTAAGAGAACAGATTAAATGGCAGCAGGATGAATACATTGATTATTTCATTGCGTTTGGTGCACACAGTTCTCTTATATGACTAGAGGCAAGTCATGACATTTGCGTGTGGTGTCCTACATGTGAACTTCATGTAATAATGCATGTCTGTTCCTTTAAGCTTAAAGTTACACTCAGGCAGTGCATCTGTTTCATGCATATATCACATGCATATACAGTATACACAAAGTTTCCTATATAGTTTAACTTGCCCTAATGTTTTCTGGCCCTCACTATCTTGTTTGTATGATCATTAATCTTCCTGTAATTTCGGCGGGTTTACTGTAGTTGTGGAAGCCGCATTTCTTGTGTTTTTTAAGAAAACAATTGCACCCAATTGCATCATAGTTTTAGATAAGGGTCATTCCTCCAGTTTTCAGTGTTTCCCGTGTCACTGATGACCCAAGCCATTCATTAAAGTGACTTGGCTTTCATGCATTACTTATCTGTGTGTCTCTCCAAAGCCCCAGTGTCAAACTCTTTGTGCTCTGGGTCATTTGGGGATGTTATGAGAACTGTTATGCAAATTAATACCTGCAGTGAAAAAGAGTAAAAAAAAAGAGGTAAAAAAAAAGAGTGTAAAAGAGTTTCTTTGTTTGTACTGGACTTATTGTCATGCTTTGTTCTGATTGTTATTGCTAGTGACGAAAGAGGAACAAATGGTTTGAAACTCATATAATCACCTTCATAATTATGTAAGATTGCTAGATTCTAAACCAATAAATTATGACATGTAGCTCTCCAGTATTCAGTTCAGTATTCAGCTGAGGGCAGAAAACACATATAAGGGTTGGAGAACGTAGTTTAAATACAGTTAACCGTGTTGCCAGCAGAGGAATTAAACCAAACATGGAAAATAAATGTAAACACAGAATTTCCAGTTCAGTTGCAACTTACATTATTATGGGTTTAGGCAGGATTTTCATGTTTGACTTTTTTAAATAAATAAATTCCAACTAAAAGAAAAGCGTCCCAACTTTCATCCAACTGAATCTGTGTCCAATGGCAATTGCTATATTTGCACATTACACCGACCCTCTTGATAATATTGTTCTGATTTAGTTTTCAGAGGCTTTCTGTGTAACCCATGCACTGCATGAATCACTGTTGTGTAAGATGTAACGTAACACGACGACCCTTCGCAGGACTATTCTGATCTGATCCTGAACCGCACAGACTGATGATTTCATGTCTGGAAAGCTTTCTTGCAGCTTGAATGTCCTGCAGAAACCCTCTGAGAGCATGTGAGACCCAGCGAGGACAGTTTCTAAGCATGCCTGAGGAACGGGCTTTTGGAGAGGTGCATTTTGGCTGACATCTTTTAAAATTGCCTCCTCATGTCTTTCTTATCTAATTCAAAAGTCCAAGAGATTTTCCTGCAAAAAGCAGCCAAACAGATTTCCTGGCCAAATTGCATGCTCCATGCTTTTAAGTCGGGGCAAAATGTCATGCACTTTTTTTTGGATCTCCAGTGTAGTTTTATTGACTGACTATATGTTATCAGAGCCACACAGCCTGTCTTCTACCCTCTGGAGGCATCAGGCGTTTGGACAGACACTCTCAGGTACAATGCTGTCTTCCACAGACAGTTCAATCAAATAATTATGGAACTTTGCCCACTCTTAGCGTGAGCTAATGAATGGAAATGACTGATTTGTATGCAGTCGGTACGCATGGCTTAGGTAGTACTGACCTGATAAGTACTAAAGCTTTTCCCCACAGTGCTGAACTTTTTCACACAGGGTTCGGATGGAAGCATTGTTTGAATGAATATTCTAAATTACTAGTCTGCTTTTGGAAGAATTTTAAACATTACTATTTAAAAAGCATAAATCAATAATATTTACTGCTAAATTACCAGCCGGAACTGCGTTTCATTTCTGCCAGTGGGATTTGAAGTGAGCGCTGTCGTATTTAAGTTTTGAAGTATGCATTGCCCTAAATTACATATAAGTACAAGAGGTCACTGGGGCAGAAGAGATTCTTGGAATCGTTCCATAATCATTGCCATAGTACACAGCTTTCAGATGACCTTTTAAATCTGCAGATAGTTTGTCCTCGTTTGTCCACAGGAAACCCAAATAACAGCTCCTTCTTGAAACCATCTCAAACCTGCAGCGCTATTTGATGACCTTTGACCTTTGAAATGTTATAATCACCCAACAGAGCAAATCAGAGATGGAGAAAAAAGCCTTCTGGCATCTCTGATGTGCTGCCGCAATCAGGGCTGTTGGTCACAGCCACAAGTGCTGCATTGACTCTGCTTATACAACTAATGCTGTGCAGACCAGATTGACTATATTTAGAAACAAAGACAAACAGTGGTAAACAGTATTACTGGTCCTTGTGACTGCTGATGAGAGCAGATTTGGCCAAGCATCAAGTCCATGTTCCCTCAGAATTTACCAAATGTGGACATGTATGTTTTTTACACATTACATTGCAACAAATCTATTTTGTTTGCACAAACCTATGCTTTTTCTCCAATGCCAAAGAAATGGAACCCAAGTGTTCTAACTAGCAAAGAATGTGATAACTTAGTCCAATGGCAATGCAATGACCATCCCATAATTTGCATATTGCCCCTCTACAATAAGCTTTCAGAAGGTTAGAACATACATATATAATTATTTATTTAATATTGTGAATGCATTTTTTTGTTTTATATATTTATTTTATATTTCTAAATAAAGAGTAGTACCTTACAAATCTTATAATAATACATATTGTATCTATGCATATTTATGTTTTAGTTTACTTTCAAACCAGCCTTCTGAAGTTAAGATTAAATTATGATGGGAAATCTGCATTGACTGTGTGTGTCCACATTTCATGTAGTTTTGCATGCACATGCTGACTTCTAAGCGATAGATTGCATTCTCTGCTCTTTAAAGAAAGCGAGTATTTGCGTATGTCTGTGCGTGTCTCTGCATGATGGAGGATATTTATGCAAGTGAACGTGTGAGTGTGTGTTGTGGTTTACTGCTCTGCACCAGAGATGGACAGTTAGATAAGCCTCTGGTGTTGACACAAGGCTACACATCTCAAACACACAGTTAGTCAGATAAGACCCTCATGTCGACAGGAGCCGCAGTGAGAAAACACTGATGACACTGTGACATAATGGCAGTTGGGGGAAGGGGGGAGTAAAATGTCTTGCTTCTAAACAAAGATAATCTAACTGAAAACAGACACACAGTGTCGGGGCCAAGAGTAATTAATAATCATCTTTTTGGCTTTGTGTGTTAAACTGCTAAAAAATCTTAATTTAGAAGAAATTGATTTTTTTTTCATAAATTGGCTGTTTGTTTTTGGACTATATTATATGTTATATGGCATATATGACATGTATACTGTGTGATACACTGCTAATTTTCAATTTACAAACTAATTTTCACATGCAAAAAGGCATTTGGATAGTGGCCATTCTTAAAGGCACAGCACCAAAAAAGAAATAATAATTCTGAGGTAGTAAAAGTAATTTTAGGGGTCAGAAAGAGGGTGGAAAATGGGTAAGAAAAAAGACAACTTTGTTAACATTATAAGACCTCAGGGAAACAGGTGTCACCTTCAAAAAAGGGAAATGGTCTGTGACAAAAAACACTGATTAAATAGTGATGTGTTTAAGAGGTGTTACTAAGATTCCTTCTGCTTCTTGTGCAACATTAAACTGCTGTCAGAAATCTTGTGAAGAATGCAGATTATTTTTTACTTTCTCTTCATACTGTGTAACCTCTGCTCACCTAGCTAGCGTCTCACATAGCTAGAAGCTGCCCACATCTGCAGCACATTTGCCTCCCTCACCATGGGCCTGTTAAACACAATCTGTCATCCACTTTAACTCTCTCTCTCCTTCCCTCTTTAACTTCCTCCTCAGTGTCTGTGTGACAGGCAGATGTTAGGGTGGAGCATCCGTGAGTTCTGCAGACGTGCTAGGCGCTTCTTCAAGGCATGAAATGCCACCCTCACAAACGAGTCAGGAAACTGTGCTTATTCCTTCTCACTGCATTTGGCCTGGTTGTCAGTCAGACTTTTGCATAGCAAGCTTGCTCTAAGTCAGCTGTTGTTTAAAAAAACCTCCAAACCGAACCGTGCATCTGGAAATCTTTTAAGTTGTGGTTATGTACACACTCCGAGAACTTCAGCCTGTCGTGACTAACTCTTAAAGCGACAGTTCCACCGAAAAATAAAAATAATTCTGTCAACATTTATCCACACTGATGTCATTTCAAACCTGTATGAATTTCTGTCGTCTGTGAAACATAAAGCGAGAATTTTTCAAGTTTGTTTATATTGGTCGCTTACAGTATATACGGTAAAAAATGTATGAGGACCACTGGCTGTTAAGATCTAAGAACTGAACAAAAAAAACCATAAAAGCATAAAAAATGCCTGCGATGTGTTGTTCAAAGCCTAACTTAAGTTTAAGTTTTTACTGAAAATATTGACTTGAAATATTTTCTGAAAGCCGTGGTCACCATTCACTTTCAGTGTGAGGAAAAGAACAGCATTTTAGTCTAAAGCAATCACACAGGTTTTAAAAGATATTAAGGTAAATAACTATTAAATTACCTTTTTATTCATTACAATATTTAGCTATCACACATTTTAAATGCTGAACATTTTGCCTTTTCTGTACATTTTGTCAGGCTTGGCTTGGTGTCTGTGACCTGGCAAGTGTTGCCATTTTCCTCTGGTGCTGTTTTACATTACTGTAATACATTAGGGCTAAATGGTACAGCTGTTAGCACTATCATGGGTTTAATCAACGCAGAAGAGGTTTTCTTTAGCTTTTAACATGAAGCTTGCGTGACTCTACTTGTTATTTAACAGAGGCAATCCTGACAAACACACACACACAAACAGGGTGCATGTCAGTTAATAGTTTCCCAACCCATCAATGATGTGAAGATTATGTTTGCTAGCTGAACACTTTGCAGCTGTACTTGTAGTTGGGTATATAAGTCACTGCAGTATACAAAAAACTCTCTGACTGGCTGTCTATACTCAAAGACACTCAGTAATTTAAGTGAGACTTTCCTTGTAATATTAAGGAATAATTTAATTTAACGTGCACTGGTTTATTTTACCTTAATAAAACAACTTTATATGGGAAACTGTAACT
>JBAJNP010006268.1:0-26079 GCA_036877545.1 Yasuhikotakia modesta | reverse complement strand
ATATATATATATATATACAATATATACAGGTATATTACAGGTGGCCTGTGATATTACTTCTCACAAGAGTTTTCAGACATTATGATTTTATTAATCTCCAGGTGCTGTGAGGAAAATAAGTATGAAATTAAGCCCAATACAGAAAATGAGGCAGACAAGAGCTAAACGAAACTGTGCTGAATGTTTAAACCATGAACAATGTAAAAAAATACCACTTAAAATGATTCAGTGACAGGAATGATTAAAATACTGATGGTGTCGGTTTTAATCGCACCTGTTTCAGAAGCGTGTAGTTTAATCCATTCAGACTGATTTTTCGGATCTCATGATGGTCTGCAAGTATAAGAAACGGCTCCTCCGCTGGACAGACAAACAAACAAACAAACTTTTTAAGAAGCATTTCTTGCATTACAAATCACAGACTTTAAAAAACATCAAGCAGATTTTCTACAGTTGCCAAGCAACAGCACTGATCAGGAGGACGAACGCAAGCCAGATTTGAACCCCTGCCTACCGCATGAGCACCTTAACACCTCAAATCAAAATATGCTTATTTTAGTCAAGCACCAAGAATGTTTCTCTAACAGGAAGTTGGTCAGGATATTTTATTACAAACCCATAATATCCTCAAAACACTGTCTGACTTTAATGCTACATGACTGTGAGCGAATGAAAATGTACGTAGTGCTAAAAATGATTGGTTTAAAATAGTTATATTTGGATATCAAATACTTTTAAAAGCCTTCAAATACGTGTTTGTGTTGCTCTCTGGATTATTCTGGCTGCAACTTCACTTTGACGACTCGAAATCGATTTCTCGTGAGCTGCCAACATCTGCGCATCCACTTCCTGTCAGAAGCAGAGCTTAGATACGTCAGTCACACACAAATGGGGGTTTATTACGTGAGGGCGAGTGTGGGCATCTGTGAGGGAGAGAGAAAGATTGTGAGTCCCTTACGCTTAACGTGTGGGGTTGGCATCAAAAGATAATGCTATAATAAAGAATTATTACTGTATTCACACACTGTGGTGTTTATGTGATCATTTCTATGGTATTAACATGGCATTTTAAAGCGATACTTAAATATGCTGCTGGCTTATTTGCATATCAGTAACGTTTGTGAGCTGTGTTTCTCTATATCCTTATAAATAACTCAAGACAGATGCCATATGTCACACCTGAATCTGCTCTCAGCCAATCAGAGCTCAGCTCCAGCTACCAAACTAATTGTCTATGTTTCCTGTTGCGCCTTCTAAATATAAACCACAACAAGCTAAGTGTGTCTGCATGAAGCTTTCCTGCTCAAATTCTCTGGAAAAAATCTTTGTAAGGGTCCACGGGAGATTATTAGCACCTGTGCTGAACAGACCTACAGTACCTGAAAGAGACCTGCAGTTCTGTGGGTTACCAGGGGTGCGCTGGTACCCCTCCGCACAGAGACAGCGGAACGATCCATAGATGTTGAAGCACTGATGGCTGCAGGGAAAACTCTCAGAACATTCGTCCACGTCGATGCAGGTCCTGCCGTCGTTCTTGAGACGAAACCCTGGCCAGCAGGTACACTGACAAATTCAGCACAAAAACAGATCACGTGTTAATGCAACAAACTAAAACACTGGATTGTCTGCGTTAAGACAACTGTTAAAAATTAAACGCACATGCGACGCGACTCAACTTGCAGAATAAAAACAGGGATAAATAACATATGAAGTTGGAAAGAGTGAAAATATGGAAAAGTTTGTCTGTGGCGTGTCCTTGACTGTCTGTTTTAAAGTCAGCGTGACTGTCAAAGGACAGGGGCCAGTATTCAGAGACATCTGCCAAACCACTCGACTCAGTCTGCCACTCACCCTGTGTGTGCAACATTTCCCACTAAAAACACATGCCGTGTGTGTGTGTACGTGTGTGTGTGTATGTGTGTACATTTTTTTGTGTGTGTGTGTGTGTGTGTGCATCTCACGCCATTCCTGCTGTTCAATATTTCAACCGCCTGAAACTGCAAATATCTCTGCGTGTGTGAGCGTTAGAGAATAAGTTTACACACCAGACACACAAAGGTTAAATCGTGTTTAAGTGTTACTAAATGAAATCAAACCATTTTGTGTCCTAAAATTTTGCAGTTTTATTTATTTGGCTCCAAGTACTATAAACGTTTGTGAAACGTATTAAGCTTAACGATATTGTATTACGTGAACGTAACCTTGTCCGTTTGCAAAGGCTTCTATAAATGTTGGTGTAAGTGCTAAAACCTGAAAGGATTTGTTTGACAAACAAAAACATTCTTTACACTCAGCAGATGGAAAACTTTACATATTAGTCGTTCACATTTTGTGTCTGCATGCAACGTTTTATCTGCAGGATGGAACGAATTGCCTGAAATATAACATTATTTAGGTTAAAAATACAGTCACACACACCTTGTACCCCACAGGCAGATCTTGACAGTCCTGAGAACAGCCGCTAACTTTACGATTTAAACACTCGTTTACGTTGCAGTTGCGTTCATCGGATCGGTCCCCGCAGTCATCGTGGCGATTGCACACGTTCCCCAGCGGAACGCAGCGACCGTTGGCGCACATGAAAACCGAACCGTTGCACAAACTTTCTAAAACATGGAGCAGCGGGAAAAAAACAGGAGAAAGAAACAAACAAAACTATCAGATATAAAGCGATATCTGTATAAACTAGTTTTTCAAACTATATTAACTCAAAGCAGGTAACAATGAAAAATTGTGCAATATATCTCTGTAAATTATTCACAAAACACTCAATTGATTTGCACACACATGCTTGGTTTCACAAATGTTTTAACAAGAACGTGTTTCATAAATGAGGCCTAAAATGTGTTTTAAACCTATTTGATATGGTTTAATCTAAACAACAACATGGTAGAAATGTTATCCACTCTAAACAACAACACGTATGTAGGTTTGTCATAAAGTTACATGTTAAGTCCTCCTGATGTAAAACATTAAATTTTTACCTCTGAAAAATAAATATATAACTGATTAGAAATGAGAGGCAGCATCTGTTAACATTGCTAGCATATGTTTGCCCTAAAACCAAAAACTAACATAAAGTGACACAGCGGTGTCCCCAGGAAGTCCTGCCAGGAGATTGAGATGAAGAGGGAAGACCAGGTGTTCTTAGAAAACCCATATGGGCCAGAACACCAGAACCTGTCAATCAAATGAAGGGGGCGTGTCATGAGAGACTCGCCTGCAGCGGAACACTTTGGGTTGAGTGGGAGCTCGTCCGATTGGTCGAGGCAGTCGGGGAAGCCGTCACACTCCCATTGGGCGCTGAGTAAGCACCGCCCATCTGCGCAGCGAAACTCCTCCTCTTTGCATAAACGGTACTCTGAATAAAGAGAACGACAGCAGATCGAGTTCATTTAAAAAGAGGTAAAATATCACAAGAGTGTGAAATATTAATTTCCCCCTCATCTGTAATAAATGACCCTGCAGAAAACAACAAAGCAGAACAGATGTATTAAAGTCAGTCATTAGGGGTTATTCTCAGGAGTGAGGCGCGCGGTACCGCATGTCCTGCATCCATTCTCACGCCTGAAACGTCTAATTAAACTTGTGCCGACATAATTAAAAGGCATTAAACGGACGGAGAGAAACAGATCGCAGAGGGACGGCGGTTTCGGCAGGAAGTAATGATTCGAGGAAATGAACTCACCGCATTCCAGAGATTCGTCAGAACCGTCGCCGCAGTCGTCGTCGCGGTCGCACACGAAACGACGCGGGACGCAGTTCTGGTTCCGGCACTGGAACGTGTTCTCGGTACACGTGTTGTTCGGAGCTTCCAGATGGAGGAAGAAATGTGATTGGATGAGAGAGGCAGAGGACAGATTAGTTATTAGTTTAGGAAGGTCGTTTGTTTTACCAGGTTGATGTACCTGAATTAAATTTAATAAATAAAGTTTTCAAAATTCCCAGGAACTTTTATGTTTCTGGGTCTGAATCCTAAAATGGACATAATTTGTTTAATGTAGCACAAAAAGTGACATTAATCAAAAATACACACAGACAGGCAGACAGACAGACAGACACACACACACACACACAGACGGATACACACACAGACAGACACACACACAGAGACACACACACAGACAGACAGACACACACACACAGAGACACACACACAGACAGATACACACACAGACAGATACACACACAAACAGATACACACACACACACAGACTGTTGATTTATAATATTATGGTAAAAATCACCACATCCTGCGACTGCCAGTTCATCGCTCCCATCAGGACAATCTCTGTCTCCATCACACAACCAGCCTCTGGACACACAAGCGTACGAACCCGGACAGCTGAACAGCCCCGGAGCACAGGTGACCGAACCTGAGAGAGAGAGAGAGACGTTCCCTCAGAGAGACACTCTCTCACAACTGAAACACAATGTTACAAATGAATATTCATGTGTTTTTAGAAAACGAGTTGCGTTTAATCTTTGACACTGAGAAAATTATCAAATGTCTGGCAGATGCTGACTTCCAGCGAGCGAATCGAAAAGTTTAATCAAGCTCTGAGCGTTGTCTCCAGAACTGTTTAAAAAGCAGCTTGTGTTTGACCTTTACTCAACCTCTGTTTTTTCAAGCCTATTAGTTATGAGCGACGCGACCATAAACCGGCAGCGATGATGAAAACTCAGCCTCTGTTTTCCCCTTTGCCTCTTTTATGATGATTTATATCTTTCCTCTCAGAAGTCGTTCATTCTGCGTCCTACATGTAAATCTGTGGTGCGCGGTTTACCGCAAACATCCTCGCTCTCGTCCAATCCGTCACCGCAGTCGTCCTCTCCGTCACACACCCACTGTTTGGAGATGCACTTGTTTTTAGAACAGGCAAACTGGTTCCAAAGACACGATGTATCTGCAAGAGACACAAAAGAAGTGTTAGAACCTTCCGTTCTAAGCGTTCTTTAGAGAACCTTGTCTACTGTTTTAGATCCTGGTCATTGTAGTCTTTCACTGCTGGATAAAAAAAACACCATTCAAATTTGATTCAACTATTAACTTTTCTGTTTAGTGAAAGAAACAGTTTTGTTTAAAATTACTCTGCCCTCAAATTTAATGTTTTAAATTCCCAGGAAACACATGTACGGATCAGACTGGAATACACAGCAAGTCACTTTGGATAAAAGCGTTGCACAAATGCAAAACGCAAAATGTGAGTTTCATCAGCGTCATGCATCGTCAAAACTAGAAAAAACAATATTCCTGCCTCATAATAAACACACGGGAGAGAAAAGGTTTATGAATACATTTCAGCAGTTTGCGATAAAAGTCAAATTGAGTGCGATAAACTCCAGAGAACTGGATAAGTTAAGCTAAACAAGGTGGCCTTTAAAAGCGCAGAAATAGATCATATCTATGCCCTCTTTTGCCCTTGTTGGGATTAGAGATTCAACTTTGGATGGCTTTTCCGCTCGCAAGCACTTTTAAAGTAATTGTCCACTTGCATACACACACACGAGCCACAGAAGGAGCAGAATAGCTGCTTCTGTCAGCATTATGGAGTGAGGCCCGAGCGTTTGTTTGCTTGCGTCTGCCATCGATTTTGTGATACATCTCTGCAGGCCACTGGGGTTGTGAGAATCCCAGAGCGCAAGGTCACATAAACAAAGGTTTTAAAACAGTACCTCACTAAACATTGTAATTCTTTTATTATTTACCCTCCCTGTGTAACTCTCGCTTTTGTGGAACCAAACGTGAGATACTTTTGAGGAAACTTGGCTGTTTAAAGGCACAGTAAGCGTTTTCTGAAAAGCTGTCCCCAAAATGGCTGAATGGCTATCAGAGTGTTATGGTTCTGTGTGGATCGGCCCGGTCCACTCACACACACACTGACACTCTGCTATTGACACACAGAATGAACATCTACCAAAACACTCGGTGTCCAAAACAGAAAAAGAATTTGCAAGTGGCAAAAAAGAAAACATGCTCCTAACCAGGATGATTTTAAACTAAATAAACAACCAGCGAGAACTTGTCAGGGGTACGGATGCAATCTGTATTACTTCTGACTCTGGGTCAGTAAATACAAGCCCACAGTGTGAGGCTCTACAGGATCTACACAGGACGTTGCTTTCAGATCAGAGCTCCTGTGTGGATCTCGGCTCTTGTGAAGCACAAACTATAAGATTCACACACAGGTCGGGACAGAAGAACCACAATCATCTGCAGCAGAAAGCTGGAAGTTTCTCCAAACTCAGGATCTCATCTTAAATTGGAGCAGAACTTGTGAGAACTTCCAACTCTGCAGTGCTCTACAGTCTGGAATGTTCTTAGAATCATTTCAATGATTTAGAGAATTAAAACAGTTTCATGGTTAACAGAAAATAGACGAATAAACATCTGAGGTGCTCAACAGATAAACAGATTTAAAGACGTTCATGGTTTGGCAGCTAGAATGCGTTTAAAATATGCAATACATTTAAATTTCTGTCAACCGCGAGACTGAATCAGAAGTGTGTTTCGCAAATTAAGTTACAGTCAACTGGGAACAAGCCAAACAAAAACAGTTTCTTTGCCCGAGAAGTGATTTTAAAAACAAACACCTACAGAAAACAAGCAGATGTGAAGTCAAACCTAAGATGCAGTAAGATGTTTTTCTAGAATTATGTATCAAATACATCAAAAATATTATTTAAATTTAAAATGTAAAACATTCAAGCAATTAAACTAAAACACGTAAGAGTTTAATAAAGTCTGAAACACCTGGATGTTTTGCACGCTCCAAAACAAACAGAGCACAGATTGTGTTAGGCAGGCATGATAAACGCTCACCGCACTGAAACTCATCTGCTCCGTCCTCGCAGTCCTTCTGTCCGTCACACAACCACACGCTGGAAATGCAGTTTCCGCTGGGACACGCAAAATGGCCGTCGTCACAGGCGTGCACCGCAGCCGCTGGGAGACAACGAGGAGACGGTTATGTTTTATTTAGAGAAGGTGTAAACACTGTCACAGTTCTCTGGAAAAAACAACGATTCCAACGACCTTGGAAAAGTCAAAGATAATAAGATACAAGTTTCACCTTTTCTGAAAACGACAGGAACACACTGTAAACAAACCATGTCTGAGTTTGATTGTCTACCTCAGGCTTAATTATCGTTTTATGTGGTTATAAATTTGGATTTGGTCGGTGACCCGCGCATAAAGGTCGAGAGCAGAAACATTCTGAGTTTTAATTTCCTGAGGCAGGTACCGGGTCAAAGAGTCCAATCACCTGGAAACTCCTATTAAGGGTCTATAAAGTTTCATAAAAGGCATAAAAATGGCAAAATTGTAAACACTGATCAACTCCAAAAGTTGACATTATTATTGTTGTTTTGGCAGCGTGAACAGTGCAGCTATCATTTTGAAGTGTGTAATTTCAGCATGTACACACACATTTGGTTAAAAAAAACTGTTTTTGGCCTATTTGCCAATTCTGAGTTTGTCTCTGGTTGCCAATGTTGCTCTCACGAGACCTGTGGTAACCAATGGTAACAACTTTTGTACCTGCGTTGAGACTTTATTCATAGCAGAAATGGAAATATCTGAACATGATAATTTCAGACAAAAAAAATCCTCAAGAAAACTCATTATACTAATGTTACACCAAAAATGTTTTGGTTAACTTTGAAAGAACATTAGCCAAGATTCCTAGAACGTTTCCTGTAAGCTGGGGCAGGCTGACAGAAAACACGCATCTGTACCGTGGCAGTGAGTTTCGTCAGCGTAATCCCCGCAGTCGTTGGCACCGTCGCAGATCCAGGAGGGATGAACGCAAAGAGACGTGGAGTTGCAGCTCACGAACGCCTCGCCGCTGCCGGTGTGAGTGCCCAGTCTGTAGTACTCAACACAGTCTGTGTTATCTGGTGAAGTTAGCAGCGCAGGATGAGTGATTCGCATGTTATTTAACACGTGAACGAACGTGAGTTACAACAGACTAATCTTACTGCAGCTTTTCTCGTCCGATGCGTCGGCACAGTCGATAATCTGGTTACACCAGGATGACTGCGAAACGCACGACCCATCCGCACACCGGCGCTCAGAGGACAAACACAACGAACCTGCAACCACAGCAACAGTTAACCTGGTTAATTACCCATAGATTGGGGATAAAAAGTTTGTTTAACATCATTTTATTTTAACCTAAAATTTAATTTTAACATTTTGAGATCTGTGATGTGTGTGTATCTACATTAAAATCAATGCTGTTATGTATCTGTTCTGGTGCAATGAAAATTCAAAGTTTTATTGACTGATCGACTGAATTTCTCCAGAGAAACAGGCAAAAAACACAGACCCAGTGTATTAGGATTATCACACCGAATACATAACAAATAAACACTCACGGTTGCAGTAAAGTTCATCAGCGTTATCGCCACAGTCATTCACACCATCACAGAAATGATGTCTGGCCACACAGCGCTGGTTAAAACACGGTTTAAAACCGTGTCTGCAGTCACGGTTTTCTAGAGAATGAAAGAAGGCAATTTTGCAGGGCTTAAGAAATTCACAGTAATATCAATACCTTCACTCATCGCTACACTGAACAGTTTTGTGTCGTGTGTCAAATCCCAGCCCACGTATACATTCATGCATTTGTGGGACACTTTTATCTAAAGTGACTTACAGTGAACATTAAAGGTTTATGTTTAATCAGTATGTGTGTTTTAAGAGAGAAATAGAGAGAGACACACACAGAGAGAGAGAGAGAGAGAGAGAGAGAGAGAGACAGAGAGAGAGAGAGAGAGAGACAGCAGTGGACTATCATTACTTTTTTGGCAGGCTGCTTATAGCGCGCCTCATTAGCTCAAGTCACAAGAGAGCGAGAGGAGCATCTACACTCGCTCAGTTTCCTTCATTCTGCTGTGATTTGTAACCCGAGGGCTCGAACCCAACACCCGGTCCGATTGGTTTCTTACCGCAGTATTGCATTTTCTCATCCGACTTGTCTTTGCAGTGAGCGATTCCGTCACACGACAGCTGGTAGTCGATGCATTCGCCGTTTCCGCACTGGAACTCTGAGTGTATGTTACAGGAAGAGTTTAAAGCTGAAAAATAAGAGGAAAGAGGTTTTTGAGTCTTGACATGATGATGTAAAAATCGAGAACGTTTTCAAATCAAAATGCAATATGGTTCTGAAATCTGAATTCAATGTAATGAAATCTGAATTGCAATCCGGACTCAGAGTCTAGATTTACTGCAGGTTGTTCATTCTAGACCCAGAATCTATTCTGTGTTTTCTGGCTCACTAACTTCTGCAATCTCCTCCCGCTGTTGCAGTGTGTTTTTCTCACTATGCTAAAGCAGTTGTGTTGTCCCACTTCCTGTCTTCAGCCCCGGGGCTCTACAGACCTGATCGTACGCTGTGAATTTCAATCCAGAGTCAGACACTCACTTCATTTCTCTCTCTCTAAACTTCTTTTTTCATTACCAATGTCCCAAACCGCTCATCAGATTTGACAACGTGTTTATGAACGTGTGTGAATCCCTTCCTTGTACGTCTGACAGCTGATAAACATCTTCCGATGTTCGTTTCAGTAGCAATAATGCCCAAAAGCAGAACAAAGTCTGTTGGGTTTGGATGGAAGTCAAACTGCTTTTGGCCAGAAATAGCGTGATGTAGTTCATTCTGAAAAGAACTACATCTGAGAACTTCTGCGACAGGTAAGATTTATTAACCACCTTTTCATTTCTACAGTCTTTGTCATGGATTGGCTATCAAATTAACTCTTGAAGGGTTTTAAAGATGTCAGGCCTGTGATGTGATTCGCTTACAGGGTGCACGTGACTCAAATCTAGGCCATCAAAGTCTTGCCATCTTCTTACATAAGAAAATCTCAGATATATGTGTGTGCTTATAGGGATCTCATGAACTGACTTCAGTTAATCCGGATCAAGCAGAACAAACGCTTCCTGAGTGTGAACAGGAAACTAGATCACAATGCAGAGTAGAAAGGGAGAGAGACTTACATACACATCTGTTACCATCCAGTAATATCCGTTCACCACGGCAGCTACAGTTTACCACACCCATGGGGGTCAGAAGGCAAAGGTCGTGACACCCTCCGTTATTCACACCGCAGGGGTTCGATTCACCTGTAAGACATCACATGACATCACATCCTGTCAAACAAATCACGAATCACGGCCGAGTGGGAAGATTTCTAAACGCTTCAGAGAGACACATAGTTTTAGTTCTGATTTAAGTCACGCTCAACCAAAAAAACTAAACGTGGCCAACGATCCATTTTAGAAAGAAAAACACAATCCAATAAATGTTGGAATAAGATTCTTGTATTACGTTCAGCAACAGATACAAAACAATTATTTTATATAAAACAGGATATTTAATACTGTGTCCTACAGTGTGTTTATGAGAGAAAACTGTGACGATTCTGAGACTTCCAGTGTCTGTTAACATCACACATTCAGTCACAGTCAGCCGCTTTAATGCTGTGCTTAATGACACACACACACACACACACACAGCTTGAAGGGCATTTTAACAGTGCCAGTCAGAGGTTTGGACTTCTCAGTGGGTGCAAGTTTGAACTGTGCTTGGCACACACATTAGCATGGCCTGTGGGTCTCTAAACTGCCATGCCCTATCTGCGCACACACACACTCTCTCAAACAAACACACACGCACACGCACACACACTCTCTCAAACAAACACACACACACACACACACACTCTCTCTCTCTCTCCCTCACACACACACACCTCTGGGCTGAATGTATTCCCTTTCACAAATGGTTGAGATTCAGATGAGTGCACTGGGTCGGCCCCTTTCATCATAGCGACCTGAGACCTCCATCGCGGGGGTCTTTCTGCATATTATTGGATGTAGCTTTAAATAGTCTGAATTCAATGGCTGCAAATTCTGCTACTGACTGTAAATGTTTCTTTATTTGAAAAAAATGAGAAATGATCTACAAGGTAGTATTTATGTAAGTTATGCCAAAAGAAATTGTTTACATTGATACCCTTGGGACTCGAACCCACACCCTTGATGTCGCTGGCACCATGATAAACCAGCTGAGCTGTGTGGTCTGCGTGACACAGACAGTTTGAAAGAAGCAGAGGGTCTTCAGCAGTGAATCAGTAAATGCGTCACGTTCTATAAATTTCACGCAGCAGTTTGACTTGTCAGCTGGAATTCTCTGCAGAAACGATTCACGCCTGAGGCACTTAAAATGCGTTTCTCCTAAAAACACGCATCACCCAGAGACTACCAGAAAAACCTCTTGATGTTGGAGGGGAAACCAGTCACTATGTTTTCCATACAGGTATCAACGCACTGATATAAACCGAACCGACTGCGGTGGGTCCTAATGCCCCAGAGATTTGACAGGAAATATTTTTATACAATCTTTTTAAACTAGTAAACTTACACTGCAACATTGTTTATCTGCAGCTTAATAGCTAAACAAGCATGCGGTTTAAATGCTTATTTTGTTTGTATATGCAAATAAAACAACGTCTATGAATGATTTAAATGCTCTTCTATAATAAATGCAATTCCATGTTGACGCATTTCATGCCATTTGTCGCTTCCATCACAAACTCCTGAAGATTTAAAACGCCAGCAGTGTTGTTGCAACAATGAGTTGCATTTGTAACAGTTCAAACTTTAACCTTAATTTAATGATGAAATATAACAGATGATGTGACGTCACCCATGCTGACATAAATTAAACCCACAAATACAGAGAACAATCATCAGTTCATTTATCTTCTCACATGGAGCATGTTGGTTTTATGGGCTCTGGTGACTTCTGACGCATCGTACAAATGACTTTCTGTTGTGTTTCCTCTCATCTCAGAAAGATCTCAGAAGATCTCAACAGGCTGAGTGAATGAAACAGATTTTGTGTGACTAACACGAACGACACCCAAAGTCAAGCTGGGAAATGAAAAAACACTCTTTTATCTGCTAGTTTTTAGAACTTTTGTTTTCAGATGTTTTCCTTTGATACGGGACAATGTGGGTTTCAGAAAGAAAAAACAAAAGCTATAAAGATTTGTTGTCACAACATTTCTGGTGTCCGTCTGCAAACATTTAGTTATGGTTCAACATTGAAACAGTTTGCATAACATTTCAAATTGCATGATGTGAACAAAAGAAACCAGTTACATACAGCTGTTGGTGTCATTGGAAACAGCGATGATTCCCATTGGTTGATGAGGAACGTCTGCTCTGAGAATTTTCATATTGGCTCCGGTCAACTTATCCGCACGGATCACGGCCCGCCTCGCCCAGTCGGACCAGAAGATGAAGTCTCTGTGAATTGCCAAACCAAAAAACGTTCCGGCCCCTGATTTCAAAATGACCTGTAAATTCCAAAGACAAAATTTGGGAGAACAATGTTCTAGATTAAAGACACAATTTAACTTCAGCCCTATATAATATTTCTGATAATATATTTATGGATTACTAAATTAAATTTCTCTTATAGAATCATTCAAATAGTTTCATCTTTCCAAACAAAAACACAAGCTCTTCCATAAAACGCACATCATACATTTTACAAGATGGCTCAATACAGAGATGTGTTGTGTGTGTTCCGCTACAAAGATTCCCAGAGCAAAATAAACTCCATCAAGTGTATAATTCACACAGGTACACGACCCCGTCCCGATCCGGAGGGAGAAACTGGAGCGACACCGGAAAAACGTTGAGGCTCCATTATCACAGACATTATAAATGATTAAAGCACAACTATGAAGGGTGTAAATGGCATGGCTTCAGGAGAGTGAGTTGTGAAGAGCATGCATCTCTTTTTCCCGCTCCTGAAGTTTTTATTGACAGGAAGTTGGAATTTGGGTAAGAAACAGATTTACTGTTCTCACGATTCATCTGTGCTGAAAGTTCAGTTTTTATCCTGGAGAGGAACCATGAACAGAGATGTGAGAGAATGATGGAGGGAAAACGAAAGAGGAGAAAAGTAGACAAAATAAGCTAGGTGAACGACAGCGAGGAAGAGAGATGGAGGAACAGAGAGACAGAAAGACAAATAGAGAAGAGCGATCGAGGCAGAGAGAGAGAGAAGGAGAGATTTGAAGCAATAAATGTCCGACTGAATATTAATCTCCACACAGCATCTCTGTGAGAAATGAGTGCAGAAATAAAACTGAGGATATTTTGTCACATCATGACTGATCAATCAGTTATCAATTAAGATAGATGGATGGATGGATGGATGGATGGATGGATAGACAGACAGACAGACAGACAGACACACACACACACACAYAGACCTACAGACAGACACAGACAGTTATGCTGTGTTTATATGTAGAGAGAGAGAGAGAGAGAGAGACAGAGAGAAAGAGAGAGGTGATTTATAGTGAAATTTATCCTGAAATCAACTATCACTCAGACACTTATGAAAATATGCTTGTCTGTTCCCATCACAGCAGAAATATAAACATGTTACAGCATTTAACTCAGTGATGCTGTCAGGATGTGAAGAGATTTTCAACCAAAACAAAACATGTTTGTGGAAAATATCTTCTGTTCTTCCTTTAATAAAACGTTCACTGCAGATTCTGTTAAAGTTGCTGTGTCATAACTAACTGTACACACATCACAATTAAGAGACGACTGAACACAGTTTGTCATCCGCGATTCATGTTTCTTTGCCATTTATTTCTGAAGGTTTCAAGCGCTGCTCACATCTGTTTAAAAGTGTCACATTAACTGCATTTCCCCTAACACAAACACACACAGACACACACACATAAAACACACACACACTCTCACACACACACACACACATAAAACACACACAGAGACACACACACACACAGATGGCTCTGAAGGTCCGTGTGTAATTCCAGGCAGCTCGACTCGCGCTTTAATCCGCGATGACAACATGTCAGGCATGTGTTCTCACCCTGTTCCGTTCCAGCCGTCTTTATTCCCAAGCGGAGCGTCTCTGTTCCCGCTCGCACGTCTCCGAGCATTTCTGAGGAGTCTGGGAATCTGACTCCAGAACAGACAGACGCATCTGCACGACGTTCTGACATTAGAGCTGTCGCCCTGACAGAACAACACCTCTCCTCTCTCTCAGGATCCAAACTTTTCACCATTCGCATTGAATTAGGAATCAGCGAAGGAAAGCGCGACACGAGGCTGCGAGTGCGGCTTACGTGTGAAACAGAGTCTGAGAGAAGATTATTTCATACTTTTCTACCCACTAATATGATGGAGAGAAACTCAAACACAAATTCTGCTAAAATAGGTGCAAATCGCTCTGTTGTTTAACAAAATCTGAATTTTGCCAAAACCTGTCAGGCTATAAAAAAGGAAGTTTTTGCTTTTGAACAAAATATACATTTAAACACAAAACAAAGAAAAATGACTCAACACATTGAATTTTTCTAACTTTACATATTTCTCAGTAAAAAATAGCATTCTGGGAGATTTTTTTAAATTTGCAAATATCAAAATGAGCCAATTACATTAAAACATGTATACAAACATACATTATTATGATATACATCAAACAGTTTTAGAATAATCAGTTTATAATAATCTCTATTCTTAACAGGGCGACTCCTTTTTGGTCACGCTGCTCCTTTAAAATGGTAAAGAGGGTGAATTTTGATGTCATTTAAAGGCTTCATGAGGTGAAATCCAATTTGAATTGATTAATTTTGAACTCTGGCATGTTCGAGTCTGTGGCCCAGTTCCCTGTCAATGAGGCACAAGGTTTCACAGATGCTGTTTTCTATTGAATATGTCTGAAAAGGCCACAGTATGGATCTGTCTCCGCAGGCCGAGATGCCATCGGCTCCCACAGAGTGGTCTGTCAGGTTTCCTCCCTCAAAGCTTGGTTTGTGTCTCATGCTCAAGAAAATAAACGCTCCTTTGTTTGCCCGGCTCAATTTTCACCTTTTAATAGCCTAGCGGGCGGACAGTTTCGTTAGCTAGAAGCCATTTTGCGCGCTGTGGTATTGTTGGCCCTCGAGAACCTGCGGTTTTTGGCTCTTGACAAAAGTGGTTGACAGTGACCCAAAACCGGTTTATTATGACATTGAAATAATGAGTAATTCTCAGCGATGTTATTCTCAGGGCCTTGTTGTGCCCTGAAGATAATTGGACGTCCGGGCATATGCTAAACCTGCTAACACCAATGAGTAAAATAAGTCAATGATTGTTAAATAACACCAGAGGCTGTAATTTTCATGTTTTGGTCCATTTTCCAAAAATGATATCAGTGTGAAACCAAGCAATTCTCTCCTCGTTCAACAACACCCTTCTGAAAAAGAATAAAAGCCCATTTGAAAGGCTAAAAAAAGACGTTTTTAGAACAATGTAAGCCCTGATGTCCTTTCCACATCCAGCCAATGCATCTGCAATACATTTTTTACAAGCTTGCTGACATACTCACATATCTGTGCTGGCCATCATAGTCACACCTCTCAATGTGGCCCAGACTGCCGTCGCTAAAGTACAGCTTTTCAGCTTTGTGGTCGATGGCGAGTCCATTCGGTGTGACGACGTCTGTGCTGACGATGATCCGGATGTTCCGACCGGATAATGTGGATCTCATGATGCTCGGTCTCTGTTCGTTCCAGTTGGTCCAAAACATCAGGCTGGGGGTCACATGACAAGACAAAAAAGCCACTTAGAAAACAACCGTTTTAGTTTGACTCTACAGTCTCTAAACACACTTAAACACTTAAAACTGCACTTATGTTACTGCATTAGAGAGAGACGCGTCTGTCAACAACTGAGATTTAGCTAAATTTAGCATCACTAGCATCACCAACTTTAAAACAAAATAAAACTTGCATGATTGCCAAAAATGCTTATTTTGACATTTTGTTAATGCAATGACATTTAAACATTATTAAATATGACATAAATGACCCAATACAAATAACACTGAGCAAAATGCACACCATAATTGATCCGCGCTTAAACTGCAGACGTAACATTAGTTTTAAATGGCATATTTAAACTTATTTTCAATTCGCCATTAGCAGATAATAACGTCCGCTATCTATATCAAGGATTCACAGTCTATGTTAATATCCTCATTAAATATGCATTCATTTGCAATTATAATCGTAAAGGCTACAGCCCTGCAGCACTATCACCACACGGCCCGTACTTCTCTTTTAATGTGCTGGAAAAAAGGCTAGTCCTTCAAAAGACGCGTGTGCCCTTGTGTACCAGACGAATGCGCTAGCTTAGCACATGACGGCACCTCACGGCGTCAACCGCTAAGTCTTAACTGTGAACTCTGGCAGCTTTGGAATCTGTGGGCCAACTTGCTGACAACAGCACCAGCCACTTACTGCCGTGCTAATACCCTACCAGGCTAACGCTAAAGTTGCTACAGCCTGGCTAATGCTGTCAGGAGACTGAAACAGCGAGATGTGTCTTAGAGAGAAAAAATGTAGCCTGTTCACGCTGCAATTTAAATGATGGACGACCACAGACTAAACGTTCAAATACTTGAAGAATTCATGCTTTTCAACAAAACTTAGTCACTTTTGAACTTTTTAATGATAAACATTTACTTTTAAGCAAAATTAAATGCAAAGTACAGTTCAATTATTCTCAATTAGTCTCCAAACACTCAAAATGTCCCATAATTCATGCTGTTTATGCACAAGTGATGCACAATATGCTAATGAGGAAATATAAACCCACACGTGACTGACAGAAAACTTTTAAAACACTGTTAATATCAGGCAAAAAAATCTGAATTAGAAACAGACCAGAAGGCAGCAATTTGTGGCAAAATAATATGTTAATAAAAATGTCACTTAATTAATGATTTCTAATTACAAAACGAGGAGAAAGAACTGAGAGCTTACGGGGGAGAAGCCATTACGCATCTGTGAAACACAGGTCACCCACACAGATCTGAGTCCTTATAAAACATTCACACAACCCACTGATGTAAAATTAATGCTCTCTATGTGGTCTTGCGTTTAATTACCTCCAAATAATTAGAGGACTCCTCCCTAAAACGACCTTTTGGAAAGACAGCGATCAAAATACAAATTTCACCAGGAGTTATTTTCAGGAGGGACGTCTTTTAAGACCAATGGATTCATTTTACTGTAACATGAGTTCAAATATTATTTCAGCGATGGTGACACGGGATTTAACTGACTGTTCTTGTTCTCGTACACACAGCGGCCCAAGAACAAATCTGAACAAAGTCGAAATTTAATTGCACAAGTAGCCAGTTACAAAATAAATGAACTGGAGGAAGATTAACAAGAATAATGTAAAATTACCAAGAGAATCGAGTTTAAAATGTTACAGTGAGGATTAATTTCTCTCCAGGAAGCGTCTGGCTTTCGCTTTTGGAACGGAAACCGAAGAACATTCGTTTCTTAAAAGATTCAGAGTGATTTGAATTCGTTTACTGGCTTAAACTTTTCTGTGAGAGAAGATTTCAGACTCACCTCTGACACTCATCCAGACAGAGAACGTGTGGATGGTCTTCCTCAGACATGGAGACCACCGTGTCTCTGCTGAAGGCGTTGGGTCTGGTCTGGTCCAGTGTGTGTCTGGTGATGGTGGACGTGGTGGAACTCGTCCAATACAGAAGGTCCCAGCCTCTGTGGTAGGCCAGACCCTCCACAGAACCAACATCTGCAGAGATTCACAGACAAACGTTGCAGGGTCTCAGTCTGCAATCATTTTAAACCTTTTAACACATGAATGAAAGAGACACAACTGGACCAGTTAATCTAACAGACATAAAACCCAAATGGCAGACGACGATCTCAACCAGTTCCTTCAGAAATGATGCAGAAAGCCCAGACAGACGATCGATGTTAAAAAGGAGGTACGATTTCAGAAAAGGTCAAGCTATGTTGTGGAAATGCCCATCAATACTGAATTGAATTATTTTTACACCTTTTTGCAGGCAAACTGAAAACCCTGCGCTTTGTACAAAAGCCATTTCCTGTATTGTAACCGCCACACTTTTAATCCAAATGTGTCCGGGTGAAAACTGATTTTAAACATTATACATACATATGGTATAAGTCTTTTAGATGCTTGTGTGATATATTACACAGTTTAAATGCTGTGAGCATCACGCATGAAAAATATCAACGAATGATGACACTTTTGTTTGTGACTGTAAACAGCACAAAAGCAGTCAGGGGAGTGGCCTACTCTTTAAACCAATCACAGAACTAGCCCATCATAAAATCAGCCAATCAGAACCTTCGGCTGGGGTTTTGAATCAGTAATAAAGGAGCTCTGTAAATATGAAGTATTTTCTTGCAAACAGTTACTTTAACAATGGAAAACAAAAGTTTTGCTGAGGTTTGATGAACCTGGTTTTGGCTACATGCACCTTGCTGTGTGTGACTCACAAAAGTTCTTAGAGAAAGATTTCGAAGAAAAACAAAATCATTCATTAATCAAACGATCATGGAGTCTGTTTGATGTTGCAGACGCATTCTCCACACGAACAAAACTTTCTCAGATTTACTCTGTACAACCTGAGGAACAACTTTAACATTTCAAACGCCTCAGGTCACGCGCCTCAGCCCCACACGATCCGACGCTTTCCTCCCAAAGCTTAGGGCAGCTGGTGGAGAAGATCGTGACGAGGCGATTCCAGATTTCTCGCATAAAGTGAAGATTTAACAAGCATGAGGCTGGACTCCGACGGTGCAGGGACAGGACAATACGACAGCCCACTTTCATCTCCTGAGATAAAGACCCTTGTAATCTCACGCGTCTCCTGTGGAGTTTCAGAAAAATTGGAGGAATCTCAAACTGTGCTCACATTTTCCAAGATGCCAAAGAAGACAATCAAATCTGAGACTCACAAACTCCTGTTTCTCATTAAATATCACAGAAACCACACAGTCGCCTCAAACCGTAGATGAAGTTGCTCATTACTGAGACGTACCTGCACAGCGATTATAAAATCACCAAACACAAATCTTCTAAATCAAACTTAAACTTTCATCTTTAAACACTATTTACCAGAACAGAAATATCTTAAAACACTATCTCTACTTTGTTTTAATGTCATTGCGGACGGGGGTCGTTTTGTCTTCAGGCAAAACAATCAAAATCAACATGCAAATTAAGAATTAAGATCGTGTGATTTATCGGTAACCATCGGTGAAACTGAAGATACTGGTTGGATGTCACACAACCATCTCACAGCCTGGCAGGACTTACATAAGACATATGTGTTGCCATGGAAACAGCTCCTGTATGGCATCCATCAACTTTTCCTATAACTAACAAAGACAGATTCCCCCCCCACGGACAAAATCCCATCACAATCTCTCCCTCCCCATCTCTTGCTCTCTGTCTCTTTCTCCTCAGGGCTGATCATGTGACTTCGAACCCTTCTGTCATAGTTCAGCGCTGTCTGTCTCTCTGATGATCTCTCCCTCTCTTTCTCTTAGCCAACTCTCTCTTAGTGACTCTCGCTCACCTCTAACCTTTAATTGATTTTCTCGCATGAGTAAAGATCAGATGGCTGTGATGTCTGAATGTAAAACTGGATTAATTCTTACATTCTCTCACAGAATCAGTCGCGGTTC
The DNA here is from genome assembly GCA_036877545.1 of Yasuhikotakia modesta. Classification (NCBI taxonomy): domain Eukaryota; kingdom Metazoa; phylum Chordata; class Actinopteri; order Cypriniformes; family Botiidae; genus Yasuhikotakia; species Yasuhikotakia modesta. The sequence continues at coordinate 6,489 of JBAJNP010006268.1, read as the reverse complement.
GTGTTGAAGCACGATGCACATTTTATAACTCATAACAGAGACGTTAGCCTTTTAAAAGACTAATTATGTTTTAATGTCAAAAGCGTGTGTGTTTCCAGCATATTAATGTGTCTAAAAACACGTCTCACATTTCAGATTGAAGCTCACACTGCACATTGTATGTTTGCTAGTTTACTGTTTTTAAAAAACAACCCACAATGTTTCAAAATCCATCGAGAATATCGCATAACAGGCCAAAAAACGCCGACATCTTGTCGATATTTTTTAGTGCTTTGATCCAATCAGAACTCTGGGATTTTGGTGCGCGGTTAGAATATTGGATTTCATGTTTCAGCGGTAAAACAAAAACACATAAATACAAGATAAAAACACAGAGCAGAGAACAAACTTTTAAAGAGACATGCATCCAAAATCTGTTATTTCATCAAGCGCTCATTATCTCTCTGTGGATCACAAACACAAAATGTTAGTGAAGGTATAATGATATAATTAAAGAGATCGAGGAACATGGATGTTAAACTCTAAACCAGAAAGAATATTTCACAGTGTGAGTTAAACGGACAGCTTGTGTAGTACTTGTGTCTTTAAAATCTGCGGCCCGTATTCATTTCAGTCATTTTCCAAATAACAGACTTCTAAAAAAAAGTCATGGTTAGAAACAACATGAGGATGAGAAAAGGATAATTTCGCTGTTAGGTTCACTGTCCTGTTAAATCCTCATAACTGGTTTCTGTCAGGTTAGCAGTAGACGGTAGCGGAGAGAAACTTGAGGCATCATTATGAAGGTGAGATGAGAGAAGCAGGTTGCTGCTATGACAGTTTTGACAGGCGAACACCTGAAAAGAGAAAGGGGTGAGTTAGGGTCACGCTGAACCAATGGGGTGAGCTCTCGTCAATGAAACCATTTAGAAAAGGGAAGGAGTTTAACAGCGGTGGAGACACGAGGCCAGAGCCGGTGAAATCTTAACCGGTCTGTCTGAAAACCGTCAGAAGAAAACTGTGTGCGCTGGCAGAGGCTCTAAATTGGACAGGCAGCAACATGTCGGATCTGAAGCGTCAACAAACGGCCGTCTGGAGAGCTGCGGAAAAACGAAACACAATTAAAGCATCCAGGTGAACCTCACGCGTCCACGTCGCAGTCCGTGCTAAAAGCAAAAGAAGGAAACGTGAGCCTTTTTTTAGAAGCAGTACAATTTTTGGCATTGTGACGTTGTTTTAATTACTGTAATGCTAAAGTCTTGCTCAAAGTTTCTTCCAACCAAACTATCAGAACCAAAAACAACCAGGCTAGCTAAAACGTTACACTACATCCCATCACCAGTGCGTTTAAACAAACAAACCTCTTATTAGCCACACCAGCAAACATGCAAAATTCACACAAAGGGTAAAGTTTAGCGTCCGGGGTCGGTGCGTAACAATCATGTCTGCCAAACAGCACAATTCCTCTCAGACGAGGCATCGCTCAGAACAGCAGCTGTAAGGTGACAGCACTACAGGTTAATGGCGTTCTGATTAAATGAGACGTGTGTTAATGTTGACAAGGTTAGGCCCTGATAAATCACACGAGGTATGAATTTTAATGTCGGCTACCGCGCCGCTTCTGTAACAGAGTAATTGGCTGCACTCTATACAGATAATTTATTTACATTTTAACGCACTTAATTGTCCGTGATGCCTCTACAAACACGAGCCACGCTGCAAAAAGTCATCGCTTAGTTTCCTTGGTAAATAAATACATGCTATGAAACTGCTGTTGACAGAGTATTGGGTCATTTGAAAGCAATGCTTCTGGAAAGCGTCCAAAACACTTAACAAAAAAACAATTTTAAAGAGTGAATCAAATCGAATGTAAAATGTGTTGATAATTATTAAAAATCATGTTTAAGTGTTTACAAATGATGAATGATGTTGAAAGAAAAGCTTGTTTCAACAAACACAAAACACACGCAGCTAATAAATGCAAAATGCAGCTAATTAACACAAACACTCACTCTCAGCAATGATGCGTCGCCCCGTCCAATCATCATTCATTACTTGTATATTCCCATAATGCACGTCGCTGAAGAAAATCCGATTGGTTCCTTGAGTTTTCTGACGATGGTCGAAGGCCAAAGCTATAACGTTTTTAAAATAAGCCGAGTTCTCGTATGCCGGGACAGGCGAGTTGAGGTTGTTTTCATCCGACAGGTGAATGCTCCTCAGAGTGGTTCTTTCCGAGTACAGCAGGTACCCCTCGTACCGGTTGCACCCAAGACCATCCCGAGCGAGATATCCGTGAGCGCAGGCGCAGGTTTTCTGATTGCTTCCCAAGTAGAAACACAGCTGGTGGCATCCCCCATTATTCCTGCCGCACGGGTTTGTGCCTGAATGACACCAGAACCAAACACATCAGTGACCACCCAAATAACTGTTACAGTTTCTGAGAACAGTTCAGTAATGTTTTCATTATGTAACCAAAACTTTATATATTGAAAGTTTTTAAAATGTCTAGTTTTTAAACTTTTCTATATTATTTTATATGTTTATAAAACATTCCACTAACTACTTCAAAACCCTTTTGACATGTAACGTTAAAATGTTCGGCTAACATTTCTGCAATAACAAATTTTTAAAAGCTAAACATTATATGCTAATGAATGCATACTTCCATTTTTTGGGAAGAATGGGAAAATAAGAGAAAAACTGTCATTAAGTGAAACCTCAACCTTTCTCCCGTTCCGGACTAAAGACCTTCACATCTTTCAGACCGACGCCGAGACCGGCCCGGATCGTCACCGCGTCTGCGCCGTCGTTCTTGGAAGCGCGGCGGACGGATCCGTTGGCGTAGGTTCTACAAGGCAAAACATTTGACACCTGCTAATCAGCGGCCCTTAACTAATTAAAACCCAAAGAACTCATTAAAACGGCACACAGCTGGTCCAACAGAAGGTGAGGTAACCCATCCTTGGCGTGACATTGAACCGTGGGAGATTTTTAAATAATAAACCTGCCTCTTATCATATTACACGGTGTCACTATGGGGCTCTGAAACTCTGACCTTGTAGCTACAGTAAGAAGGGGCAAAATGGGCTTTCTTGAGTTCTTCTGTGAGGCTGCGGCAAACGTGGAGAAGTTAATTACCTGTCAGACCAGAAGAGATACGCCCCGAACACTGCTATGGAGAAAACATCCACGCCGTTCATGGTAAACACCACCTCTCTCTGTTCTCCGCTCTCCAGGTTTATTCTTTCCATTTTGCCACTGCGGGCGTCGCACCAGTACAATTTATTATCCTGGAATACAACAGAATACAAACGTATAGTGAACTAACAACTAGCTTGTCCCGGTGATGCAACATTGCTGGATAAAGTGTCACCAGCGGGGATCTGAGAGTTTGCACAGCAGTGTTAACATTTTAGACCTGGTAGTCTATGGAGAGGCTGTTGGGTCGGGCCAGCCCGGTGCTAACAAGCACCGATTTTTCCGAGCCATCCAGACGTGACCTGGAGATGGTCGGAGTCTGACCGCACTCGGTCCAGAAGAGAAACCTGCATCAATACAAACAACGGATGATTAACCGGCCAATATCAGCACAATGTTCACATGCTAACAGGTTTATTAAGTTAATGGCTAATTAGGCACAAAGAATAGAACCAACAGGATCAGCCAATTAAAACTGTGGTTCTAATCACATGAGAAGAAATGAATGACACGTGGGTTTTGAAGTTATGTTTACATATAATGTTTAATGTTTTAAACTAGCAACTTAATTGAATCAACGTTTATAGACTCATTTCAGAGTTACATACAGAGAGAAAAAAATGTGTATCTAAAACATGCTGAAATATCCCAATAACAATTTTAGGTTGTAAAAATGTTTCCTAAATTAGTAAAAAAATGTTCCATTACCAACCTACAATAAAATTTGATACAGAACAGCCACCAATGTATTTGTGGTTGAACGTTCCCTGTTAGCCGTAATGTTTGCTTTCCAACTTTTCTGTTAATAGGCAGCTTAAATCCATAAACAGGCACTCATTACGAAGACGAGGTCGCGATTATAAACGCAATAAGGCGTTTCAGAACAAAGGTGCATCTGTAGTTAACAAGCTTTGAGGTGCTAATTGTCGATGCTAACTATTCTCTAGATGATCACAGGTCAGTCTTTAAAGACTAAAGTCTCGTTGCCACACTTGGATGAAACTTAGCTGTACAAAAAACTCTTTTAAAAGAGAAAACGTAAAAACTGATACACACCCTTTAACTGGATGTACAGCAACTGCTCTGGGCTGGTCAAGTCCCTCAGATATCACCACGGTGCGGTACATGCCGTTCAGACGGGCCACCTCTATCAGATTTAAGCCGTGATCTGTCCAGTACATGTTGCCTTTGGATGCAAAACAACAAAGACTGTGAAAGAGCAGTAAAAGAGAATCGAGGGCACTTGAGGAAACACAGAAAGGATAAAACGAAGGCTGAACGCACCTGCGACCCAGTCCACCGCCAGACCCTCTACGCGGCCCAGACCGCTCGTGACCACGTCCTCTCTCCAGGTTTGGTCACGACTGGATCTTGAGATTTTGTTTGAACCCATGTCGGTCCAATACAGCGTGTCATTTCCTGCAAAATGTTAAAATAACATTATACACTTAACACCCAGGGTAGCATGTTTGGATATTTAAATAATTATATAGAATTGGAAGAATTCAAATGAGGTGTTGGTGAAAGAACATGACTGCTAACGGATCGTTTTTCTGGGCTTTACAGATATGCCTGATTTTAACAGAGAAACATGCAACAGCTGTTTGGAAGTAAACAAAAAAATGACTCATTTTTAGAGTAGCCGCATGAACGCGCCAAGGTTCATCTACAAAAACCGGACCACTTTTACAGGCCAAAATAGTTTTGCTCTTTTGAACCGGCCATCTCTTTTCAAACACAATACAAGCTAAAGAGGAACAAAATGTTTGTGATTGTTCTGGCCTCTACGGCCTGCAGCCCTTCAAAACGCTTTTCATAAAAATTGCTTTGACTTGGCTAGCAGAGACCCATGCGCCGGTGTGTCCTCGCTCACTCAAAAATGCGCATTCGATTTTGACATGCCAGTGCAAGCGCATTGGATTTTATTCGCATGTGCGCCTCTCTCGTTAGGGGACCTCGGCTCATCTGTCCAACTAATCTGTTGCGATTATCTTCCATCTGTCATTGCAGCGTATTGACTCCGCCCCTCGCAATACAAAAATACATAGATGTATAATGCGACGCCAATATTTGCTCTATCATGCAAATGCGAGGCTGCAGATTGTCTATTACTGATGCAAAGACTGACACTTCTGTGTCAGTGTCGAGACAGCTGTCCAATTACTGCACAATATAAATCTGTCCGAATTACTGGGAGCAGCAAACCTACAAATGAACAGCCTTTTTTTTTATACATTTCGCACGTCAAGGGCTGATATATTGACAAACACGTGGCAGACGATAAAAACAGCACATTGGTGTCCAGGTACACGCTCTGAATTAAACAGGTTAGTTATTTTAACACACACTCTTCTGAATCATTTCAAAACAGAATTATTATAATTAAAACTGAATAATTCAAAGCTAAATTAAACCAAAGGAAATGAAAGAAAATGGAAATAATGGCTGCAGCTCTTTTTAAAACCTTCCTCTTGTTCTGATTTTTAAGATTCTCAGTAATCTAACTTGACTTGTTTAATAACTACTTAAGACTTCATTTTTGTGTCTCACGTTTTTCACACCTACAGTAATGAGTGACAAATGCAAAACTTGTAAAAATAAATAAATACAAAAAAAGACAGGAAGTGGCTCCCAAAACTAATAACATGTTTAACAGATTATCTGTCTGTGATATAAACTGTTATTTCTGTGGTCGATTTTTGCTTCTTAAAAACACTTTTTAATAATCAAAACCAAAAATAAGTTCTTACCAGCGTGAAAATCCAGACTCACCGCCAGTACCACTCCTGTCACTGGCATCAGAACTTCAGAGGTGTCGCCGGGATCGGTAGACGCTCCTCTAATTCCTTCGTTTACGGAGTACATCAGGAATGACTGAACTCCTGCAAAAACATCAACCAAAATTATCCCTGAACATCTAGAGACATTTAAGCAAACGGTTAGTTGGGTATTTGAGCTCACCAGCTGGTTTAATTGCTTAGACTAGTCTTAAAAGTTACTTAGTCTTCAAGATCATAATTGGTTTAATCTGAGACTGATTATTGGTAGTTGGTTAGACTAGATCTTAAGCCTGAGTTTATGTTTACACAGCTGACCCCTGTTGTTTCACTGCTAGTGGTACCTTCACAAGTGGCCCGGTCCGATCGAAGGTTGTAGCCCATGGTACAAGAACACGTCCGGGAATTTTCAGAAGTGGGGAGGCAAAGCTGGGAACATCCGCCATTGTTTGACATGCATAGATTCCGACCTACACAACAAAACAGACAAAACTGCTTAAACACACAAACATACATACACATATACACACAC
>JBAJNP010006267.1:0-26080 GCA_036877545.1 Yasuhikotakia modesta | reverse complement strand
AATGTAGGTTTTTTTTATTAAAGAATTAAAGAATTTCCCTCAATTTGGAGGGAAAATTATGGCTTTAGTTAATCTTTGCAAAATATCCACTGCTTGAATAACATGGTTTAAGAAAGCAGCTTTAGCATAACAGCGTTCCTCAGCTGAGGACAGTAATTGTACACTGACGTCTTAGCTGCATCTTAAAACTGTGCATGTTCTTCTCCTCCACAAACCTGTAGAAGATTTCATGCTGTCCCATGACCTCATGCTGTTTCTAACAGTCTCATCTGCTTACAAGCGCACCATTTCTCTCAGGGACCCACTCAGCCTTGGTGGAAATCTAATAGAAGCAGGTGTGGATTGAGGGAGAGCGTTGCATTGCCCCTCTCATTTAGAGTCAGAAGACAAACCCTGGCTCATAAATATACAGTGCTTGGAAGTGAAATTGGAATGCAGCCGAGGGGTGAAATATTGAACAATCCATACAGTGTGCGATGTTTCATTCCTGCTCGTAATTTAAGCAATGCATTGGTATTGCTTTTGTTGTCTTGCCGAATTTACAAGTTGATATCTTTGTTCAACCTCTCGTGATCTCTGCTGCTTTCTGCCATTGAGCGCAGGCCTGTCCCAGCACCCTCGCTCTCTTTCACTGTGTTTCTACCCTCACCCTGCCCTCCAAACAAACATGCTCACATGTTGTTTCAAATACAAACTTATACTGACACAGCATGGCAATCACGTTTCCCATCTATGGCTTCTAAAACCAGCGGTTTACATGCAAAAGACGCCCATTATGTGGCTCCTCAGGCGTCAGGCAGTGCGGTATCTGCTTGAAAGTCAAATAAACTGCTCCCTGGCATGAGATAACTTTACCGTGTTGTTTGCATGTAAATGGGGTGGGTGACACGCAGGTAAGGGGCAAGATCTTCTCATGATCTTAAAAGGATGGCAACATGATATGAGTCACATGATATAAAGTCTAAGGACTGCTGTTTCTTCTTTACAGTTCTACTTAAAAATATAACAAGAAAAAACACAAAATATGTCACCTGCATTTTAGATGGCAATTTTCATTTTTTAATTAAATCTCTTCAATTCCCTGTTTTTGACCCCATCTCACAAAACAACATAACTATATTATGTGGTGGTGATTTCCTTTGAATTTGATTAAGTCATTCCTACAAAATTATGTTTGTAAAGAAACAGCAGTTATGAAGGACTAACTAAATTCCAACTCTAAACATTACTATGGCAAAATCAGGTCATACAAATTGATATGATTTAGGCATCAAATCGCTTAAATGTAAAACAGGTTTGCATTGCCATGGAATTGTTTAGGCTTCTTGGAAGCAACATATTTTATATCTGATCAATAGGTTTATCTGATGTATAGAAATCCATATTTCATGCACTTATATTTTGTATACATAAAAATGAGACCAGGATCTGCATTTTTGGACTGTAGAAGAGGCAGCTTGCATCTTCACCTTTTCTGAGCTTTCTCTCTCTCTCTTTTACTCCCTCTCTTGCGCTTGCTTTGAATTATGGGTAAATTAACAGTTGGAGGTGGGCTTGTATGAGAACGAATGGCCACTGTCAAGGCTGAAATTCTATGTTTGAGTTCAGCGCTGAACCTACAATGGATTAGAGTAGCTCAACTCAGGCCAGAAAAACAAGTCCATGCTGAGTGGTCTTGGTCTGAAACAGAAACAATAACCTCATTGAGAATCACAGCTTGGTACAAAACAGTTTTTCCTCTCCTGGCCTCGATCTTGCAGTCGCAGGTGGGGGGCACAAGTCAACATGGACAAAACTGAATACATCCCTGTCTTTGTCTCTGAACAAATTTCAACCTGGAGTACACGCTGTGTCATAACCAAATCACACAATCACCCGTAGAGTGTAAGAAATGTTTGAAATGCGCATTTCAAAGAGCAGCCATGGGGTTTTTCTAACAAGGTGTTCCCAAATAATCAAGCTTTAATGTTTCTAGCCTATAGGGAAATATGCAGTTAGATCTTCGTTTGGCGTTGAATAACAGAGAAACACTCAACAATGACTCCCTGGTTAAAGCTTGAAATTGCACCCCATATATCCCTCCTACCTATTAGTGAAATGTCATCGTGCTGCATTAATACACATTATCTGATGAGCGTCAAATGCGAACGCAAGATAAATGAGTAGAAGAAAGCAGGGTTAGTTGTCACAGAGTGAGTTTAGTAAAATCTTATGTCTACTGAAAAGTAGCTATAAGGTTTTAGGGGAAAAATAGGTTAACACAGTACAGCTTTGTCATAAATCAACGTAACATTTATTAAATAGCCTGTTTGTGAATGGGGTACTGTTATTTGTTTACATTTATTGATTTGGCAGACACTTAAAGTCAATTCAAGGTACACATTTTTACACATACTTGCATTCATTGGGATCGAACCCACAACCTTTGGCTCTATCCGTTGGGCTACAGGAACTCTGTTTAATTGATCAATACTTTTAGTACACAATGGTTTCATGTTAGTTACCTATCTGCTTAAAAATAATACAGGGACTGTAACAGGTTGCCATTATGACAACTTATGGTTTGACAACATGCCAAGACACCAAATATAATTTGTTTATTTCTTTTATTTCTTTTCCCAGGACTATACGTTCTCTCTGTTGGGTTACCTGCCCTATACAGAAACTGCATTTGTTTTGCAATTGCAAAATTAACTTAGCATAAGAAATAAACACTGGAGCATAAAGCATGAAAACCTTTAGTGGCTGTAGTGTCAAACGATACGACAGACACTGTCAGAAATAAAACAAAAGACGTGGTGGCACCGATATCGTTTAAATGTCAGATGCACACGCGGTATGTTTACATCAGAGGAAAATCAGCTGATTTTCATTCCCAGCACATCTTGGGCAGGTGCCGCGGCGTGCGGGGAATTTACCTGAGACGCGAGCAAATCTTGAGACAATGAACGATCGTAGCAAACGTTAGACCTAGAGGCTGTTTGTCGACTATGAAGTTATCGACTAGTACCGTCGACGCGTATATTCATTCACCGGGACAGGCGCGTTTGGGTTTGTAAGCGCGCGCTGGTGCGGTCAGTTCTCCCCAGCTGTGAATGGTAGCGTCCAATCTCCCTCAACGCGCCGCGCTCAGACGCGCTCATTCAACGCGTGCCTCTGTTTGGCTTTAACCAAAGCGAAAGGTTGCAGAGACCCGGTATCTCTCCGTGCTTCATCCAGTGCGTTTTTCCAAACTGCAGGATCCCCACGGAGAGCCTTCGCGTAATTGACCAAATCCAGCGTTGCGTTAGACTTTTACGCGTTCCCCGTTTGTTTTAAGTGCGATACGTTTGAAGGAATTTTCAGTTGTAGAAAGTACCGATTCGTCGGGAAGGTGATCCCGAGGGACATAAAAGTTTCCTTCGGGAAATGAATAGGCTGTTTGGCGCAGGTAAGAGCTTACATTTCTACGCACTGTGCTTTTGCCAAAACACCTCCGTCCGTGTGCCCGTTTCTCCACACTTGTGTGAACGCTAGAAACGCAAGCAAACAAGCTCGGTGACAGGTTCCTTTCCTTACAAACGACGCTGGTCGTCTGATCTTGGTGCTGTAGAGCAAACGTGGTTCTGTCGCTCTGGTTTCATCATCCTCTTCCTCATTATTTCTTGCGCTTTAACTGCATGCCAATGGGACGCGTCGGTGTCGGAAGGGCAGTTGCGGTGACACTTTTTCTTGTTTGCAATGATCTGTCGAGTCCGAAGTGTAGCTTTGTGTGGGTTTAAAGGTACGTGTTGTGTGTGCAGCGTTTGTTAAAGCCTTATAGTCAGTGAACTGGGCAGTTTATGGGAACCGCATACCGACGCTGTGCGTCTGTGAGATCCGCGGACCCTCTGCACTTGTTATTTCGCTTTGCCAGCGACGCATGCAGTCATGCATCGTCAACAGCAGCAAAGCATGTTTACAAACGCAATGCTGTTAGTACATTTAGTGTTTTATGCTCTATTATAGTCAGATGCTGAATGTTCAGGCTCTGTGTAAATGTGCTGCACGGATAGACAGATTATTGGTACAACAATGGTGTTTGTAGGGCTGACCAACCCCTTATGCTGTGGGGTCATCTGCTTTACAAGTGCTGTTTGTTCTTTAAATGTTGGAACGTGTTCAGTGCTTCTAAACCTGACTTCTGTGGAACACAAATGGAGATAATTTTTGCTGCTCTGTTACATACAAAGTATACAGTGACCCCCTTCAAAAAAGCACAATATGCACTATGAGGTTTTCCATGTGACCTTAGTGCTCTGTTTCTATAAACATGTTACATATTCAAAATCCAGACACAGAACCAATGGTGTTCAGCATCATTTTAAATTCTTACTGTAGCTAAACTGGTAGGGCGTTGTGTTGGTGCAAAGGTTGTGGGTTAGATGTGCTACTAAAATATATAACTTAATGCAATATTTTAAGCAACTTGTTTGGATAAAGGCGTCTTCCAAATGCAGAACCGTAAATGTAAATAAAGAGTGAAGAAATAAAGTCACACAGGTTTGGAACGAATTGCAACTACTTCTGTAATGAAATCCCTCTCTCTTTACTCTTCATTACTTGCTTGCATCCACACTAGTTTCTGCACAAGAAAATGAAATGAGATCTCAGCATGATTAAGCTCATCTTTTGCACTATATTAAAGACAAGTTTTGCCAGGATGTTTTTCCGTCACCTGCTGTGTGGGGAGTTTGAAGTCGGTTAGTAAATGTACTTATTGATACAGGATTGCTGTGCGGCGATTAGGAGGGGAGGCGGTCAGACGTTAGATGGAAAAGATCAAGAGATGAAGGCTCCCTGTTGGGCCTCAGGCTTTCATCCGCTTCTTCTATCTCCTTCTGTTCCTTCACTCCATCTGATCCTTCTCTCATGTGCCATATCTCTCAATTAGAGCTTAAATCTAATGGACACAGTGAAGAGAGATCGGCTCAGGGCGACGACTTGAGATCGTGTGATGATGGAGCAGAATGAGTCAAATTTGCTTCAGTCTACACAGATAGAGAGTCAATCAGGCAAACGTGTTGCCCAGCCATGTACGTGTAAAACGCACACACGTTTGTACAGCTATCTTTGTGAGGACATTCATTGACACAATCTCTAGCCTTATATTAACCATTACAATTAACAACTGCCTAAGCCTTACCTAACCTTAACCTAATTCTAAGTCTTGGCCTTTTGAAAAGCCCTTTAAAATCATCAGAAAAAAAGGACCTGCCAAAATGTCTTTGCTTAGCCCTTTCTCAGATGGTCTAACTTGTCACACTGGTCCTCATGAAGATAGATGTATAAGAACACACACACAGAGGCTTTGTCCCAATTTATATGTACTAAATTTGACCCACGAATTATGTTCTGTGGGTATGCAAATGTGCATTATAAATACATTTTCAGACACGCTCCCTCTGTTAGTATTGTCCCTTGTGTTTTTTGACATACGGTGTGCTAAACAAAAAACATTTTCTTGGGTGTTGTTTAACACTTGTACACTTGTACACATGCACTTCAGTGCATCACGCAGGTTTTGCTTGTCTACTCTGTCATGAATACTGAGTGTTTGGGCATCTTTTTGGCTTACAGTGTAGTAGGGAAGTATGTATTTGGATGCAGGAAGACACACGCATTACTCATGCGCATGCACAGTTCAAGGGGCTGAAGATTGGACGGATTATCCCACAATCCAGTTGGCACCTGCCAGACATCGTTATCGGCCTCCTGATACCAGGTGTGTGTGTGTGTCTGTGTGTGTTAAACCCGACAAAAGTATGTGGACACAAACACTATACGTGTAGATAACTCTGCGAAAAGGCGTCGCCCACGCGGTCTGACCGACTAAACGGCTTTAACGCCGGACAGCCGTGCATGTCATACACAATCCCTCAGCCTGGCCCAGTTGGCACAAAGTAAATCCAGCTAACGTGGTAAAGCAGGCAGTGAAGAGCTGATCACACTTAACAGCCTCACTCTCACTCACTGTCTCGGTTAGCGTGTGTGTGGCCTTAACCCCCTTAAGCTCACATACTGGCTCGTTGCCTTCTGTGGGCCGCGAGCAGCACGGCTCTCTCCACGAACTCCAAAATGGGAGCAGATGCTCTAGTCAGCCTGGCTCTGCTGAGCACCTTTGCTGAATGTAAACTCCTTCTGTTTGCATCCGACTGTACCCCGAAGCCTCGCTTTGTAAGAGTCTCATTTTTCACACTAAGAGCGACGACATGTTGACAAATAGCAACAAATGTCCAACTTGTTCACATATCCACTTTAGCCTTTCCTTGTTCTGCTGTGTGATTGGAAGACGACTAAAGATGCGTCTGTCTGTTTATTGTTTTAGATTATCTACACTTAGATGTTTTCGTGATTGTTATTTGTATGATTTAGGCAAGTGTTTGTTTTTCAAGTTTGTTCAAATAATTATGGAATAATTTGGCTTTTTGGCAACCTCAGGGATCCCCAGAGAGATTCAGGCCTGTTTGGACATTACTGTCTCTGTTGTGATGTATTATTTTTCACAGTGCTTCTAATTTATTTTGACCTTCTTAAAGCACTGTGGCTAAAGCTACATTTGTCATTTCACTGCTTTTTTCCAGCGCCTTCATTATAGATTTAGACCAGATTTCCAAACAGTGGTTCAAGTAATGCTGGCATCTGTATCGAGGTCAATAAGAGGTTCCAGTTACAGTGCTGCTGAAGAACATTGTAAAAACAGCATTAAATATGATTCTCATTAATTATTTACTTAATTCATGCAATTCAATGTTAAAGTTAAAAATGTGGCACACATATAAATCTGCTGTATTTCTGTGAACTTAAGGCCTGTGACTTTTGCTAACATCTTCATCCAAACGACACGCACTCATCTTAGTTAAAATGAAATCTCTCCATTCTGCCCAAATCAGTCTATGGAATCACAGCCTTCCTCTGTTAAAAATTGTAACTTGTTATTTAAAAAATCAGTCCTTGTTCAGAAAATGTCAAGAGATTGAAGAGTCTTGGCTTCTTTCATTCATATATCTTTTAAGTTTCAGCTTTGAAATCTGTTAACTTTTTTCTTTCACTGTTGCTAGGGTTACTGAAACACAATTGCTTGCTAGAATGTGTGTGTGTGTTATTATACCGGTAGGTTCTGTGTTTTTGTGTATATATGTGTGTACACAAAACTTCAGATCTGGGTTAGCACTGACAGTGTTTATTTATATCCTCACCAGCAACTACCCAGAACATTTGAGGACACGCTGGAGCATCAGTCTTCATTACTGTCAACATAAGCCTGACCCTTTTCAACCAATTAGCATTGTTGAGCAAAACTCTGGTTTTGCTTGTGTGAGTGTCTGTGTGTTTTTAGGTGTGCATGTATTGGCTTGGCTAGTATAGCGAAGTCCATTTGCAGTTATAGGAGTGTCTGCATCATTATCATCAAGCTTCACCCCCACTAGTCCTGCGTCCTTCGGCCAGGACCGCCATGTGTGAAGGAGAGCTGGGAATGAGACCAGATAGATGGTGGGGGGCGTGGCTTGTGCATTGGGGGCTGGGGTGTATGTTTGAACGATGGAGACGTGTTAATGAATGCTGGGTGCAGAAATGTGTGTGTTTGCATGCATAGTGGTCAGTATTTTGGCCGTGGAGGTGGAATAAGCAGCCAGATTTGAAACGATACCTCCCTAAGCAGTGTTTATGTGCTGTGCTAAGGTAACCTGTGTGTTGACACATTAGGTGTTTGTCTTTCTCCTGTGAACCGCTTTGACAGATACAGGCTGTTATTCCAGACCTCGGCATAGGGCTGGGATTACCGAGATTAACAGATTAAAGGAATTGGTGGGGTGTAATAACCTTAATGCATCTAAAACGACATACATACTCGGACAGCTGAGAATATGGCCGGTCTGTCACCATCACCAACTTAATATCTCTTAATGACAGGTTGTGGTAACAGGTGATGGTTAACTGGATTCTAGTCAAGCAGAGATAACACGGGTTACTGTTGGTAAACGTTATCTAGGTTACAGTGTCAAATCCACAACTCAGACCCTTTCAGCAACATGGAAGCTTAAAAGTGACTTAGAAAAACGTGACCTTGTTCTGGTAACCCAGAAGACTCGTTAGAACAATAACAGTTCCACACACACACTTCTGTCCATCGCTCAGGGCTCAAAGCATAATGGACTGAGGCCAGAGGGCACAGTAACAGGAAAGCAGTAGTTTTAAAGAGCCCTTTCAATCAACGTTTGTGACTTTTAGTCTGTGTCTGTTAGCGTTTACTTCATCTGTCTGGTTGTGTACTTTCATGAACCCAGTCTAAGTTTACAGGACTTACTTTAAACCAATAAATAGTAATTCAGGCAACCGGCTGGTAGTCAATTCTAAAAACATGTATAGACACGCATCTCCCTACACAGCACTATATAAACTTTCGTGCCGGCACAATTGTTTTTTGGAATGACAACGTCTGCTCTGCCTAATTTATAAATACTTCTTGCCTCTGAATAGCAAGTTTGAAATTGACACTGTGTTGGTCAGCATGTTTTTGGCTGCGCTCACTAATAGTTTATTTTCTTTTCCAATCATCCGTTTTTTCCCCCATGTACTCATTTCAAATGTGTCTTCATTGCTTTCATCTATTGTACAAGCTGTAAGTGTAGTTGACTATACAATAAAGGGGCACATTTTTTAATACAGTATACCCCCTCCCTCAACTTCCTGTTTAAACAGGAAGCACAGCAGCATACTGTAGATAAGGCAGTTGCACTTACCAGTCAATTTCATGGATCTTAATTTTTAGAAGCTGGATGATAATTATACAGTCTATGTGTGTGTATTTGTGCGTAAACAAGAGTTTAAGACCTTTAGTAAGAGAGTTCCTGAATAATGCAGCCTTATTGCAAGCGTGAACTCTGCGCCGATTGGGCCGCGGCCCGGGATTCTATCTTCAGCTTGTATTGGACAGGATGGTCCCTCAGGCTTCTGTCACTGGTGTCTGCCCTGTCTAATACCCCTCTGCGCTGGCACTCCCAACTGGTGCTGGGTTACTGCAGAGCTTCCCAAAATCATCATCCGCCTGTGATTCCTGGCAATGGCTGTCCTGATGAGGGGGTGTGGATGATGGGAAAGTTATATACCTCTGTTGTGTTGACTGTAGTAGTTTATCAGTCAGACTTTCGTAGAATTACTTGTCTGCCTTGGGATGGAAATCATACGATGTCTATCAACATTTTATTGTGATATGATTTAGAGCAGTTCAGTGCTCTCTCTCTCACACTCTCTCCCAGTGCTGTAGCCCCTTCTGTTGTGGTTTGTTTTGAGTTTAATTCGCAGCGCTTGAGGGATGGCACTCGTACTGTTGTACGTGTTTGTGTGGAAGACTAAAACGCAATGGGGCTCTGACAGCTGACCAAACAATTTTTCCCACAATGCCTTGCCATAGTTTCTGCCCTTAACATAACAATATGAAATTACATATTGTTCCGTGACATGTTTAAGCAATAAGGTATGAGCGGCTGTGATATATTATGAATATAGTTATGGCTAAAGGGTGTTGTTAGACATGATGTGCATCAGAGATCCTCAAAGCCCTTCAGTTGCACTACATCATAAAAAAATTAAAGACATGTTTTTTATTAAAGCGTTTTTCAGATTCATAAAGTGTCATCCTTCGATTAGCCGATATTGGCTGTGATGTTTATATAAATATATGCATAGCTGTTGCACGGCAGGAAAAGTCTTTTGACCAATCGGCATTCTGCAGCGGTGTGATGTCATGCATGACCAAAGACTTTACAAGAGGGAGAAAGAACGAACGAAGATGCTGGAAAATGCAAAGATGGAAATGGTGTGAGAGACAGTTTTTAGGGCCTTAGATCAGATAGCATCTCGTGAGACTCTAGTCAAAAGTAATTAAATAAACTCTTGATATTTCTACAGCTGATGGGGTATTTAATTCATTCAAGTTATAAGAGTGTTTTAACAGTTCTGTTTAAAGACGTAAGTGAATATTCATTATACGCAGATCAAGATAAGGAAGTTGCGCTTTATAAGATATGGATGTTTACTGATTAGCTGAGTGTTTAATCGGAATTTATCTAGCTTAAAGGCAAATGAATAAATAAAGATGACTTGTTTAAAAAACCAAAATGACAAATTATATTTTTTCATCTTTATTAACCAAATAATTTCAACCATTAAGGTTAAAGATAAAAAAATCTTAAGGCCATTTTACACGAGACTAATAATTAATGTGGCTGCGTTGGTAACTTGGTTTTTTCGTAAGGGAAGCATTGTTGTAGTCAAGGTTTTAGGTGCTAATAAAAACAATGGAAAATACTCTCTTCAGGCAGTATAATTTATTGATCGTATGGAAAACAGTGATTATGTATTACAGGAGAGCCAAACTGATTTAATATAACTGTCACCTATAGTCTGTGTATTTTATTCGTTTCAACATCTGTGTTGCTCAACATCTGTCGACTAGAGCGCAACATTGTTAACATTATGATGTGATTTGCGCTTGAGAGAGTTTGGTCAGTAAAATGGACAATTGCTTTCTCTTTTTATTTCCATGAAGACAGAATGTGTTTTTAGTGCTGCTGTGTAAGAATGAGGAGAGCTGGATGTGCGTGAGGTATGTAATTAGTGCTTTATGTGTGCATTCAATCTTCTCATTCTGCCACAAAGGATTATGGGAAGTGTAGTTTGGTTGTGTGAACAGCAGTTTCTGGCATGTTGTTTTTTTCTGTTCTTTCTTAACAGTCCCACAAATGCTTAGAGACTAAACGGTTCACAAATGCTAATCATTATGGAAAATGCTGATTTGATTTACAATAATTTTATCACACGCCCGCCAACTCATTTTCTCGTTGGTGTTTTTGATTTAAATGCTTTGCGTGTGCACAGATATTGTAAATATGATTGTTCTGACATGACTTGAAATTAGCACAAATGTTGTGGCTTCCCTCAGTCCACAGTTTACATGGAAGGCATTGAGCTGCAATGGTCTCTATAACAGTTGGTCCTGATGTAATTAGTGTAAAGGGACTCTGCAGAATCCTAAAATAGGTGACACAGAAACCTGGGGTCACGGGATCTGCAAGGATCTCTTGCAGGTGATAACATCTGTGTTCGCCGGTCGACATTGAGAAACATGGTATTGCTGCTCTCCAAAATGGCTGCCCGTTAGTTTGCTGAAGTTCTTGTGCTGCATCAGTGACCTATTGATGGATCGCATCAAGTCAAACTGTTTGTATGTTTCCATGATATTTCCTATTAGATAGCAAAACGTTAGAATTGCTATTTTGGAAGTTTCAGAAATTTTCAAACGTCTAGCTTTTAAGACATCATACTAGTAGTTAGTACTTGGTTACATTATGAAAAACATAGTTAAAACACATTTAATGTTTTAAATATATCTATGATGTAACCAAGCAACTATATCATATATATTAGATTTTTTTTAAACACAAGTAAATTAACAAAATAAGCTCATACAGAAAAAAAAAACGTTTAAAGAATGTATAAGTTGATGAATAAGTGAAGTCTTATTGGCCTTGAATCAATTTTGATGTAACTTCTGTCAGATTTAGCTGCTGAATTAGCCGCTGGCGGCCACATCCCCTTGCATCAAAACTCTGTCATGTCGGCAGTCAGAAAGCCGTGTCTGTTTCCATATTTACCTGACCTGAGCTCCACGCAGTCTGAATGAGAAGGAACGTGCTAACCAGTCGTGGCAACCGTCATGCAGAGAGCAATGTCACCACTCACCCCTCCTCACTAATAACACAGAGGAAGAGGAACAAGAGGTCAGACCCAATGATTTATGACTGCGATGATGCATCCAGGCCCGAAATGATTAATCTCTGCTGGGAACACTTTTAGGAGTACAAGTTTAACCTCTGAACACCCTCTCCCCAAACACAACAGATAGTCTCTCTCTCTCCCTCTCTCAGTCTCTCTCTTTCCCTCTCTCAGTCTCCCTCTCTCATGCATGTGATCATTTTAGAGAGTTAGAGGAGAAAGATCTTGCCTTGTACCTGTGTGTGTTTTGTATGTGATGACCTTCCTTTGGTCTGTGGTTATGTCCTTGCTTGTGGATAAATGAGTGTGTATGCATTTGTGTGTGTGTGTGTCCCACATGTAGGGCCCTCGATTTGGACTGATTCTAAACTATATATGACACACACAGTTTGTGCAGTTATCTTTGTGGTGACTTTCCACAGTGACAGTTTGTATCTTTACATTTTTTAAATTAGTATTATTTCATCTTGACTTTTTCTTGTGGGGTTGGCTGACTATACAATGTAGGTGTGTGTGACTTATGTGATTCTTGTGGTCCATAAAATTGCAGAAAGCAATTAAAAAAATTAAATTGCAATTTTTTTGGCATTTTAGTAAAGAGAATTTGGGAGAAAATTAGATGTTAAATATAAATGAAAATGAACATTTTTTACAGGGCGAAACCTAAATCCTTATGACTTTATTTTTTGTATTTTTTTGCCCTTTTATTGCCCATTTTTTACTGTAGGTTAAGAAATATGACCAGGACATTTCTTGATTGTTTTTGCAAGATTCATCCTTGAACTGTCAGCCATACACAGTCAGCAGTGTTTGACTACACCGGACAGCCAGTGGTCCTGCTGTAAGATAAGACTTCCTGTTTAACACACAAATCTATCCAGCCATCTAAGATCACAGTTCTCATGAATGCGTCATTAATTATGCACAGCTGGACTGTGATGGTCCTCCTGCCACAGTTCTGTATCAGACTGTGAAGGCCACAGTCACTGACCAGATTCTTCTAAGTGTTTAAACAGCCTGTATTAATATTACCTCAAGATGCATTTTGGTAATAGATGTGATCATTTATTTTGGCATCTGTGTGAGAGTGGACAGCAGGTGTGATGTGCATGTGGTGTATTAATCTTTCTGTGTGTGTGTTGGGGGGATGGCTGAGTGATTGGAAATTTACTTTATATTGGGGACAAAGCTGTACCCTAAAGTTAGCAAAACCTGTAAAATCTAAGCAAAACCTCTTTCTGGAAGCATCCCATTTAAAAAGAATTAAATAAGAATGAAATTTATTTTAAATTGTGAAAGTTAGAGTGTGGGTTAGGGTTAGATTTGTGTGTGTGTGTTTTTGAGTGTGTGTTGTAGCCTGGATATCAGAGCACAGGTGACATGAAACCTCAATCTGTGGTTAGTGGAGGAAAGCAAGCTGTTTCTCTCCGAGTCGTACGAAGGTTTTATTTCATTATGAGTGTTGACGTCACAGAAAGCCTTTTACATGTACAGTATGTGCACTGTACAGTTAAAAAAGCATGCATCTCCAACTACTTCTTATATGCAAAATATTGTACAGTAAATATAATTATGCAATCACATTATAAATAATATCAAAAGTAATAATTTAGTTTGTAATTATTAGGCTAAATTTAGGTTTATTAAGGTTTACATTTGAATTTTCAGACTTTGTAAAACATTAGACTGTGAATGGCATACAAAACAGTTTGTTGCTGTTTAGTCGTTGGCTCTTTATATTCTGTCTTCTATATGCTTCTCTCTCTCCATGCCCCCCCCCACCCGTTCTCTGCATAAGAATTTGTCTCTCGTTCCCCTCATTACCAGCCGCATGTAAAAGCTGCCTAAACAAACCTAATTAGCTCATTAAGAACAAGTCTTAACTACCTCCTGGGCTTTGTTCGCTTGCAGAAGACTTCTAAATGTTGTGGCTGATTTACTCTTGTAGCGGGAAAAACGTGTGATTACTTTGCCGGGTTCACGGTATCACCGGCTCCATCGTCCCAGCGTCTTACTGTACTGTTTTCCAGCTCTCTCCCACAGAGAGCCTTCCATTACAGAACACACTGACGTTAAATAGGAGATTGCTATCATTAAATTCACATTAAGGAGGCAGTAAAATATTGATATGGAAGTGTGCAGCAGTTTGGTTTTGGTGCAGAAAAGGTAAAGAGCATTTCAAATAGAGTCAGAGATGCGCTGCTGAATTTTAATGCTTCTATTACCACTGATGACGGAGCAAGTAAATTGTTTTTCCCTCCTTTTTTTCCTCAACTCATTGGTTTTCAGTTTGCGCACAGTGATTGGGATATAGTCCGTTCTCATGTGCTGTGTGGAAGATTCTGTTAAATGTTGCGATTGAGTTTGGCATGAACTAAGTGAGCAAAAACGTACATTTATTTTGTTGGAACCGTAGCCTGTTGGTTGTGCTCCAGACACATTAAGCTGTTTGAATCTGGGTCATCTTCACACTGTCATGGTATGCTAAAAGGCAACAGTTAGGGTTAGTATAAAATACTGTATTTAATTAGGGTTAGGGTTAGTATAAAATACTATATTTAATAGCCGTATTTGTGTTATCCATCCTGTTTAAGTATTTGTTAGTTGGTTTGAAAAAAAAAGGTAACTTTTTAAACCTTTTTTTTAGTTTGTCTGACCTGTATTCCAGAAAGTAACTAATAAATTATATACTATAGGGGAATTATATCTAAAAGTCAGACTTAAAGGTACTTATACAAGTACTTTTATTTATTTATTTTTAAGTAATAAAACTTAATGTTCATTTTTAATGTTCATTTAACTTGATTAGGCTAATTTTTTTACATTAGTTAAAAATGAAGAACATTCGTTTGTTAACAAATTCTAATAAATATTTAGTCAATGTTCAATATTATGTGAAGATTTTTAACTCCACACTGCAGTTCACTGACTTTTTTCAGCATTAAACATATTATATATTCTGGACTGGAAGCTGTAGTTTCAAAAAGGACGTTTCACACTCACTTTGTTACGGAGATGAGTTTTTAAGTGTGTGAAGCTGTAAGTAATCCCACAGGTTTTTTGAGGAATTGCTGAGATCAGTTAAACTTTGAAATTACAGCACAGATATGAACAGACTGTTTACAGTTCCTGGTTTGTAAGTTCAGTGAATGCACATGTATGTTATACACTAGTCAAAGAATTGTGGGTAAGGGTCCAAAAAAAATTAAACATGGCGGTGACATGGCGTGACATGAAATGTTGAAAAATGTTAGTAAATATCTGTCTGCTGTGGTTGACACTGTAAACCAGATACTGTAGTTAACATGAGCTCAAAAACCTACATGGTTACAGTGTTGTCACCCTACGGGTCACTGCTAACCCAGTTTGCTAACTCTAAGATTATCTGTTACATGTTAACAGTTACCTGAAAGTACAGAAGAAATGGTAGAAATTATAATGTCAGTGTTGCTTCTTCTTTCCCATAAATCCTCCTTTTCCTTACAGAAAGTTTGCTTTATAGGATTTGTTGCTATGGCCGGGCTTAAGTCTCGCTTTGCTCTGACAAAGGTTGATTCCATTAGCAAATCTGGAGATTTGATGGTGGGAAGGAAATAATCTCTTCCTGTACAAAAAACCTGTCATATCAACGTAACCTCGCTCAATCACTCTGTCATGGAAAAAATAGATTAAATGTCTTGGCTGATTATAATCTGATCTGCCCTGAGGCTGCGCTGTTCATATTTGGTGTTTACAGAAAGAGGATAAACAGTAAATCACAAAAAATGCTTTGGATTTGGGTATTGCATGCTTGTGACATAAACATGCATGATGTAATGTTATGAAGTAGTGTTTTTTGGGGACTGCTGTATAATGGATGTGTAGTGCAGCTCTACATAGTGTGTGTGTGTGTGTGTGTGTGTGTGTGTTTGTTGTGTGTGTTAACCATATATTGTTGACAAATTTGTATTTAAAAGTCCTACAAAACTGACAGATATAAGCAAAACCTTTTTTGGGATGTTTTTGTTTGTGAAAGCACCATAATAATATGTAAATTGCATTTTTTTTGTTAAAATAAGTTTTGTGTTAGCGTTGAGGGTAGAGTGTGGTTTACTGTTGTGTTATTGTTTGTAAATAGCCCTGTTTAAAAACAAGATGTTTATGGAGTGCCCCCGTTTAGATGGATAAGTAAACGTGTGTGTGTGTGTGTGTATTTTTGTGCAGAATACCTCTGCCAGTTAATGGTGTTTAATCCTCAGGATTTTAATTAAGTCAGTGCTCTAATTAAATAGGCAGGTGCTAATTTGTCTTAAGTCTTCAGTTATTGGGTCAGTATTTGACTGTGCGAGTGCCGTTGAGCCGTAAGCTTGTTGTGGGATTGTGGTTTTTTCTGTCTACAGAGTCACGCATACAGGTTTCTCATTGTCCTATCACTGTGTTTATGTGGTCTGCTTTGTGGTCCACCAGTTATTGTGAGATAGAACGACACTCTTGTGCTGGTTCAATATTTGCATGCGTAGATAGAATATTATAAGTGATGAACCGGCAGACTCCATTTAAAGGAACAGGCAGTAATTTGCACACAAAACAGCCACTTCTGTGAGGTTCTTATTGAATTTACATGCTGATCGATTTCAATATTTGCTGACGAGGGTGTTTTTTTAAATACTTTGTGTCTCATAGCCGGCAGGTCATTTTGGTGGCCCTATAGATTGCACATGAAATAGGTCTTTGTATTTGATGAGTCCACTAGCTTGCCCTGAGCACACCTCTGTGTGTGTGTGTGTGAGAGAGAGAGAGAGAACAATCCCTTACTGCTATTGTAGCCATAGGGGCACAGACTGACTGAGTGTCTGTATTGATCTATTACCCCTCAAAAGCCCCTCACATTCCTACCCTGTGGGGTCCTACAACACAGAGCAAAATCGCTGTCTCTCCTCTTTTGTACACACAAGCAAACTTTTGCACCAAAAATGGTTGCGGTACAATAATTTAGTACAAAAAGTTGCATCATTTTCTCTAACCGCCCACAATCTGGATTAACTGTAATATACAATACAGTAATGCTGCTTATAACTGCACCAAGCTCAGCACCGTTTTCCTCACACAAATAACATTTGCGCTATTACAGTGTGTTTTACGAGTGCAGTTCAACAAAAAGATTGTGGAAGAAATGTATGTACACTTTTCATTGATTGTTGGCATAGTAATTCATCAGATGATAATCAAATAATGGCATTGAGATATAGTTAGGCATATATTTAAAGCCTCTGTACATTGTAAAGAGTAGGAGAATTTGATTGGCTGGCAGTGGTGGAATACTGCTGAACAGTTTTAGCATGTTTTCTAAGATCATGCTAGTATCTTCCATGCTGGCTGTGTTTGTGGTGTTAGCTGATTAGCATGTTTCTCTTAGTGAATTGGATGCTAAAGGAATGCAGACAGCCCTGCAATTAAACAATTGCTGTGCTATTGGCAGGTTTGTCTCTGTTTGGCTCAGCACTAAGTTTAAGTGACATGTTTTTTAACTCTGCGCTTTAGCGTCTAAGCAGGGCATTTAAAACAGGCTGCATTTTTTCACAAAGAGCCTTGAAATGTAGTGTCACCGAGGACCCGGGTTCCTGGAGGAAGTGATGTCGTGACACATCACGCAGCTGACCTTCCCGCCGCCGCGCTGAACTCCAAATTAATAATTAATCTATACTGTAAAGTCACCCAAGGTTAATGAATTATGAATTGCTGCTAATCTACACAGAATCAAACTGGAGGAATTCTTAATGTCCATCTTTATTAAGTGTTTTAACACTAGCTGTGACAGTTGGGCTGACCTGCTGTGTTTATACTGTCCCCTGAGTTCACTGTATAGAGAGGCAGCCGATCTGGCATATATACACACATATGTAATACATAACACTATATATTTATGTATATTATATGAATAATAGGACGTTATCATTTTAAGACCAATATATACATGTATGTTCATATATTTGTATGTGTATGTATATAACTGGTGTGTATATAAATGTGTATGTAGGTGTACACATACTGTCACACAAATACATACATGCATACACAAATACAAAGAACATGTATAAGACAGTCCGTCTTGCATTGAGGCAGGAAGGGAAGGGCAAATAGACCTCTGTTATATGAAATGAAGAGTTTTATATAGTAAGCAGTATTTTTCATGCTATATTTGACGTAAATGTTAATTAGAGGTAAGATGAAGTGAGGGTCAGGGTTATTGTGACGCTGCTAATCCTGCCAGGCTCACAGTGTTTGATTAGGTCCGGTCCACAGGGAGAAGAGATTTGCCTGTGTACTCACATTGGCTCCTCAATAGA
Organism: Yasuhikotakia modesta; assembly: GCA_036877545.1. NCBI lineage: Eukaryota > Metazoa > Chordata > Actinopteri > Cypriniformes > Botiidae > Yasuhikotakia > Yasuhikotakia modesta. The sequence goes on along the minus strand of JBAJNP010006267.1, from coordinate 7,958 downwards.
ATTACATGCGGCCCGGACCACAGTCACGCTGTTTCACTCACAATGTAGTGTGAAGACTCAGAACATGTCTGCTCCAATCCCTTTCAGACAAAGCGAGGCATTCCTCCATACATACACGTGCGTGTGCATGCATGAGTGTGTTTGTTTTGCAGTAGTGGTATCTTCAGTGTCAGTGGAGGGCCAGAGCTTGTTTTTAACATGCATTCATACATATAGAGACATTTTAGGCTTCAAAACACTTCACACAGTTCATAGCTTCTGGTGGAAATGTATTTATTGCTAAGAATTGCTTGTTTTCTGGATATAGTGGGTTTGTGTAATTTTTGTGGTTAAATGTGAATAACTTTATTTGTTTAACATAATCTGGAGTCTGTTATTGAGCAAGTATGTGACAAATCATTGTTTAAAACTGTCTTTATCTCAATTCCCAATGATAGTTTTATAGTAATGATTTATAATTTAAGAGCAGTTTGGTTTAATTTTGGCTTAATTTTACACTTTTACAACTTTCACAACAGTTGTTTGAGATGATTCCTGTTGAGGGAGAACAAATGGATGCATTTTTTATATAATAGGGAAAGCAGCAAAGAACATAAAGAAGAAATATGTAAACAATAAATTAAGAGAAATATGTAACATGCAATTTTTTTGTTTTGACCAGAGGTGGCAGCAGAGAGGCAAAAGATATGGATTACAGTTTAAGTATTATTTACTTTAAATACTTATTACTAGCTATGATGGGCACCAGTAGTTAATACAGTAGCATGTGTGATGTTGCTTTTATACAACAGGTCTATAAATAAGTTAATGGGAACCTGTCCAGTTAATTTAAATTTTTGTACCACCAGCAGAAATAATTTCAATGGAAGCCAAAGCTGGACAAGTGTTACATGTTGCTGAGCAACACGCAGACTGACAGCCTGTCTGAAGCACCATGTAATAAGCTTGGTGTCGGGGTCCTGATTATCCTGTCAGACTTTATTTTGCAATAATGACTGTAAATTATGCCTTACATATAGGATGAATTCAGGTAAATTGAGCCAATTTTTGACCCTGAGAAATAGCTGTAAAAATACAGTCCGGTTACATAATTTCACACTATGTACAGCCTGAGCCCTATCGTGTCATTTAATGCTTTGTGTGAAACTTTTAACGCATCCTGTCAAAAAACTCCCAAAAACCAAGAAAAGCGTGAAGAGCAGTTTCAATTTAAAATAAAATAAAAATGAAAAAAAAAGAATGTGGGCATTTCTATGTGGCATGTAAAGTGAAACATTTTTTAGCACTTTCAAAAACATGAAAATGACTCTTGACTCGTACATCTCGTCTGTTTTTTGACTTTATCCTTCGCAGGATGAGGAGAAAGATTTGCATCGTGTTCTTTCCTAATTCTTTTCCTCAGTGAGTTGATTTTGGTTGCTCGTGTATCACTGCAGGCTTACTGGAGCAGCTGGCCAGTCTGTGTGTGAGTGTGATCTGGCTTAGTGAGCCCTGCTGCATCTGTCAGTGTGACGAGAGAAGCCCCGCTGTCCACAATCGCACCCCATCAGCTCAGGACGCTGAGACGCGCCCCATCCCGCCCTGCACAGGTACCGGGCTGCATCGCTGCGAATGCGCCGCGACAGGTGCATGCTTTTCCAGTGTAACAAATGCGCTTGTTCAACAATGTGCCTCAACAACAAAAGCTAGACAGCTGTAGGCCGTCTTAACAACATCGCAGAAAATAAACACAGGTATTACTATTTTTATGCTGTGGAAAATGTATGCGGAGCTTTATAGATCGTTCATCCACAGAAATCTAACAATGTACTGTGAAAGAACAGCGTGTTAGAGAGATTCTCACAGCCGTAGTCACACCTGTGTGTGTTTGCGAGTTTGTTCGGCTCTGTTCCTGAAGGAGGTTGACAGCTGTGTGTATGAGTCAAGCGCTGCGTTTAATTCTGTGTGTGTACTGACTGGAAAGCCTGCAAAGATGACCTTGCCGCTATATATTCAGAAACAGATGCACAGCAGAAGGCTCAGTGGTTACAGGACCAATATATGTGTTGCCATGTTTTGTAGTGCAGAAGCTGTATGGAGGTCTAATGGATACGCACATGTCTGTCAGATAGATTTTGAGAAAAGCTGCATAAGTCTGTGTGTGTGTGTGTGTTTGTGTCTGTGTGTGTGTGTGTGGTCTTAAATTGACCCCATTTATTGTCTTTACTTGTGTTATTTTGTATAATTTATTACACAGGTTATGTATAACTCAGTATCTTGTTAGTACTCAGTATTCAGTAACAAGTACTCAGTACTTGTTGTTGTTCAGATGTACCCAAAGCTCTGTGGATAATATTAATTTGCCATATGTAGTAATCTTACCAGTAAAAGTAAAAAAAAGCCCATTTTTTCCAATGCACTCACATATTGGTGGGTAAACTTTTAGAATGCATCACATTGCTGTTAAGTTAAAGGTAAATCCATTGCACATGTGTTTATGTGTTACACTGAGCTCAGTTTCAAGGTCCATCTGTACGTGTGAAAGGCAGCAGCTATTAACAAGAAAAGTTAAGGATGCTCATTGACTGTAATATAAATGAGAAACCAACTTGCGTGACCGAGTCGCTTGATTGCAAGGTGCCTGGCATAAAAATCATCTTTATTCAGATCAGTGCATGAGGTCATTTTCCCTGTGCAAGTTTATTTTTAACACAATGGTCTGAATCAGCTTTCAGTGGATTTAAAGTTGCTTGGCAAGGTTAGAGTCTGTGACAGTTTATCTTACCAGTGATGTGTAACTACAGTCCAGTTGCATGTAGAATCTCATAGACTAATGTCATTGCCACCGTGAATGTGTTTGTGTTTGATTACAGAATCGCTCAAGGTCTCCTGTAGAAAGTCGGCCGGTTGGTTTAAGCTTTAGTTTCTGTGTTTAAATAAAACATGCAATCTTCTGTGTCTTCTGGTTACACAGACTGTTTGATTCAGAGAGAGGCTTAGCAAAGCACAACATTGTACACTTGTTTTAAGAATAAATCTGAATCTATAGGCTTAATGCAGTACAAAATTAAACAGGGCTGTCAGTGGTTAAAATCTTCTGTATAGGTTTTGGGACTCATAAAACACTAATGCGGTTTAGTGAGAGATCTTTCACACTCGTACTGCTTAAAAACTGAGACTGTCTCTGGTTCGAATGTATGTGTAGATACCCAACTGACAGGGTTCTTAGAATGTTCTTTAAAAACATTGTAAAAACATTCTTGCAGTAACATTAGTAGAACGTTTTTGAAAGATTAATATTAAAAACTTGTTAGTGGAAGTCTGAATACTGTTTTAAGCTAGGTTTCGGTCTCAATTTAGCATTTAATTGCATGGCTTTATAATATTAGGATACAGCATGAGACCGTTGAGTGTGTTCATTTAATTTGCTGTGTATCTTATCTAATGACAATTCAGTGGGAACATTCAGCGTTTACATTAATCTCTGCCAATCAAAAGGGATTTAGTTCTATATTGACATTTACTTCCAACAGGAAACTGCATCACTGTGCGAGGTCTACTCAACCAATCAAAGTTCACCATCTGAAAGGCCATCTAATTATAAACGTCATTGCACTGTGGCTAGCAGGAGTTAATGTATTCATACCTTAAAGTTCTTTGTTGATGTATGATGGTATTTTATATTTAACAAGTCTTCTGTACATAGATTTGGCATATTTAAAGAGCTTATTGTGACTAGCTTATAATGGGATCAAAAAATAGCCGGTGTTGTTTAATCGATCACCTGTCTGAAACGCAGACGGCAATTGACAAGCTCACTATATTAAAATAACTGGTTGGTGTTTTACCAACAAACACAAATATCTATTTACCCTTGTAGGCATAATCTTGTTACATCTTTTCATACACATCCATTAGCTTGGCTGTATTGATCTCAAATTACCAGCAAATTAGTAGAACCGCTATGAATGTGAGCTGGTAGTTAATCTTTCATTAAAGCTTTTGATAAATGACCAATGGTGATCAATGTCCATAGAAAATAAACATTTATCTGGCTGATGTTTTTTTTTAAGCAGAGCAGCGATGAACTGAGGGGAAACTGGAGAAAATAAAGAAAAAAGGAATACAGGAATACAGCTGTCAGGTCTGTGATAGAGGGCTAAATACAGTTGTGTTAATACACGGTTCAGTTATAAATAAATGTGAAGGCTTCATTCTGTAAGCAAACTGACTTCCTTTTATTTTAAGCACTCTACAAAAATGTATAGTGAGTTTAACCTTTTTTGTGTCAATCAACCCTTAGGAAAATCAATTAAGTTAAAGTTTTATTAAAGTTAAAGTCTGAAAACCATAGTTTTTATTGCATTGCTTACCATTTATATATTTTACTACAAATTACTGTAGCAAAACGTTGGTTGATTTAAGCTTACAAAGGTTTACCTATAATAACCATGTTTTTTTGTTGTAAACTGGTTAATTTAAGGTGGTGCAGTGGGAAACTAGCTATTAGGAACTAGTTTGTATTATGCAGTGTATCTGTTGCGCTTTTCTATTTTTTGGTACTGCTGCTAAAAATTGCATTCATTTGTGTTTTGTTATTATGCGTTGTTGAGTGTGGCTTTCTAACAATCCCCGGCATAGTGTTCAGTAGAACATAAAAGATCAGGGGATTAAAAACATCTATATACCCCAAAGCCTTTTATTAAAATCAAATCCTATGAATGTGACTGTTTATTCATTTCCACAGATGATCTGCAATTTAATTTGCAAACAGGGGCATCAGCGAACAGCATGGTGCTGGAACGCATTGAGTCCGCTTTATTCGAGCCATGTGCGCTTTCACTTATTGTATTGCTTTTTCTTCGACTGGATCAGAAGATTATGTGTCTGAATGAATGTTTTGTTTCTGTACATTAGCATGTTTCACCCTCTTGCGGGCACAGAAAGGCGTGGCGTAGCCCCTCAAAGCCAATGTGGTATTAAAATTGCATGATGAAGCATCGCAGTACCATCGAACTGGAATGTTTGCGGTGAGCTTTCTTTGGCTTTACCTCGCCCACTGTGCACGCAACACGCGGGAGGTGAGAAACATTAGCTAACGTGCATCAGCAGTTACGCGTTTGGCATGCTTGCTTGTGTGGGCATGCTGAATAATGCACCCAACGTCAAATGCGCTTAACCTTTCCAACAAGCAACCTGATGATCCCAGAGGAAAATTTTATTTCTCAGATTTTGCTCTTCCATAGCTCAGGAGACTGGATGGAGATATCAGTTGTATGCAACTTTGTCTTAGATCTTTCTCCTGAAATTGCTTAGGAAATAAAGCATAAACGAGTTATACAATTGAAAAGCATTTAGCTATAAAACAATGTAGATTGTAGCTAAAATTATCTGGATTTGCCTAAATTTGTGGAAATAATAATGTTGACTTTTAATTTCAGACCTGGCAAATCTGAGCTCAGTTGATTTGTTCTGCAGTTAATCCTTTTGCTTTCTAGGAGAAATAACTGAGATGTTAAAGAGATCTCATTTGTGATTTTTCTTTCCTATAGGATTTCGTGTTTGGGCAAGCAGAGAAACATCAGATGAGTTATCAGTGAGAACTTTTAGATTTTTAAACCGCATTAAAATCTGGCAAATAAACCTCTTTTAACCGCACATGGAGGAAGCTTTGTTTAGCTCGTCTCATTTTGCCGTTTTCCTAATTTCTCTGCATATCAATGCCTCTGCACCTCCCGAAGGGTTAAGGATCCAATCTTCTGACTGCTGAAATCTCATCAGGTCTAGGTCTGCGTGTGGTTTGTTCTGCTCGTGGAGAGACGTACACTCCGCCGGATGAGTTATTAGATGGTGGTGAGCTGATTCCCAGAATATGCTTTAAATGAAGTCTTCCAAATTAACTGCTTTGCCCATATCTCTGTGAAATCTTCTAATAAGGAAAACCTTTAAAGGTGAGGAACGTGCCAATCAAAGTCTACCCCAACTAGACAAATCCTCATTACCCCTGTCAGAGGTACAGCTCTGATTAATTTGTATAGCCCTGCACTGCTTTAGTGAAACCCTCCCTTGATATCCATCTACCACTTTGAGTTGCGTATACGCTGTTAAAGGAAAGAATGAGGATTTCTCTATCATTTACTTGCCTGTATTCTTATTCATTTCTAACCTGTATGACTTTTTCAGCTTCTGTATGACACAGAAGATATTTGACCGTGCTGGAAAAATTAGTCCCAATGAGAATGTTTTCAGAAATGAGTTCTTGTTGTTCTCCGTTACAAAACCTGACGTGTGATTTGTTAGAATGGGAAAGTCCAGTTGTCCAGGAGAGTTTATGAAAAAAGCATAAGCATTTTTTTAATTTTTTTTTTGAACAATTATTATTAAAACCAAAAAAACAGGAATATTCACCTCTCAGAAAATCTACAAAGAAAGATTATTTGAGATATGTACCTGCTGTTTGGAGCATTGGGATCGCTAGACGAGAAGTTAATGAACTCATTTTTGTGAACCTCAAATTAGACTAAAATTGACATTTTTCCACTTGTTTTGCTGTAGCTTGTAATTAACCTGTCCACATTCCGACTCATTTTGCCAGCATGGGTCACATATTTTGAAGTGCTTCGGAAACCAAACAATGGTGGCACCCATTGACTTTTAAGCACAAAATTACTGAGAGGTTTCTCAAAATTTCTTCATTTGTGTTCCACAGGAGAAAAAGGCATAGGCTTGCAATGAAACAAATGGTGTTTGGTGAACTATCCCTTTAAGACATCTGTCAGTTTATAATCTTTATAAAGAGCATCTGTTTGACTGAATCATCTTTAAATAGGCAACATTCAACAGTCAGTCCAAGTCATCTACATCGTGTAAACATGAGTCACCACATAGATTTTGATGTATGCAGGCACTCTGACTGAGTGTCCATTAGTTTAGCTGTATGAAAACGGTCTGTAGAAAGGGCATCCGCGTCATCCATTGACCGAGCTGCTAATCAATGAATGAATCATGTATACACAGATCCAACATAAGATCAACATGGCGTTTATAGCCGTGCCTGTGTGTGTTTGTGAAGGGTTTGAGTCTGGCCCTTCTGCTGTATGAATATGTAGGGGCTTTCGTGAAGGTCAGCATCTCTCTGGGGTGTTAGTACCGGTTACTGATGTCTTTTCCTGCATTAACAAGGCAGTTAGGTGTGTGTTCTTGTTGTTATAACAGCACAGAAGCTAGTGCTTCAGGTATGAGGTGGCTGGCAGCAGGCACAGAGCATTTTAACTGTATCATTATAGAGTTTGAAAAAGAAAAGTAATCTCTGTGCATTTCAGCGCTTGTCATTCTCCCAAAATGCACTGTGATTTCCTCAGAAGCTGCAGGCAGTCTTGAGGTGTGTGTTGTCGTCCGAGCAAGGATTGTAAACAGAGTTGTTTTATGAGGCGAATTGGGGCCGTGACGTTCTTACAGAGGACAGGTGCTCAGCTTCTTCGCTCCGCTCGGAAGCGTGTGTGTGTGTAAGAGTTGGGAAAGAGGCGGATCTGACATGCAGCCTCATTACAGTGAAGGTTGGCAGTGGCGCGAGTGGTGTCATCAATTATGGAAAAGGTGTGTGGTGTGTAAGTGTGGGGCTTATGAATAAAGCAGTGTGTGTGTTTTTTTGTTTATCCCACAGGATTAGATGTACCGACGGAGGTCAGGTTTTCTCTAGAGCTTTGGGTCATCAGAGTATAAACATCAGAAGAAAAGGCTGCAAGACCTTTGGGGCATGGTGTAGTGTGTGTTTGTGTATGTGAGCATGTGAAAGTGTATGCGCATGTGTGTGTGAGCGTGTTAGGATGTGATCTCTTGAGGACATACTAAACTCCTTTTAAAAGTGTGTGTGTGTGTGAGAGTTTGTGTGAGAGAGAGAGTGTGTGTGAGAGAGAGAGTGTGTGTGAGAGAGAGAGTGTGTGTGAGAGAGAGTGTGTGTGAGAGAGAGTGTGTGTGTG
>JBAJNP010006266.1:0-26080 GCA_036877545.1 Yasuhikotakia modesta | reverse complement strand
AGAGAGAGAGGAGACCATCTGTTTGAGAGCTGTGTTCTTGCTCTGGCTAAGATGCTCATGCTGGCAGCCTGTGAGGCATTAACCGAGTTCAGCCCTTGACACGCCTCTCCATCTCTTTAATTATTAAGCATTTATCTCAGTGTGTCCCTCAGGCGCCTTATCACAGGTGAGGAGGTGCACCAAACATCCCACGGCATCATGGGAGATTCTGAGAACGGCCAGATTAGGAAGGAGGAGCCGCTGCCAACAGGCTTAGCGCAGGATTCACTCTTGCATGGCTTCACAGGCCGCCGCCGCAGAACATGCGCCGCGCGAGACTTCGCTAAACTTCACGCACAAATGTGTAAAGCTACAGAGTTTGTCAGCAGTTATAAGGAAGGGCTGCAGAAAGCTTTGATATTTTTAAATAACTTGCGTGTCGTTTTAAAGTTGCTTTTGTTATCAGAAATGGTGACAGGCTTCACGGGAAGATTGCGGTTGTGTGCCGATTAAAGAAGGGTTTTCTCACTCCTCAGGCTTAGCCAAGGATTTGTTCTCCTAGCATGAAGCTTTAGTCCAGAATTCAACATCAAAATGTTCCATTAAAGCTGCAGTCTGTAGCGTTTGCCTCTATCACCATCTCTGTTTGAAACATAAAATTGCAGGTTACTTGACAAACGTTTCATCACAGATTGAAGTCAAATAAAAACAAACTGATACTGAGACACGACTGCTCAAATTACAATAATATAATAAATAATAATTATAAAATTAACCCTGGGAATTAGGGTTAAGTTAGGGAGAAGGATTTTGTTCATTTTAAACCTCCAAAAAAAGTTAAAACAGCTTGAGTGTGTGTGTTTCTCAAGAATAAAAGCAACGTATGAGGTTTAAAAATGTACAAACTCCTTTTTCTGTGGAATTACACAAGGTATTTTTTTAATTTTGCATGTATGAATGTTTCTGTCCATCCTAAACACAGAACTCAGACTGCGCCAGTTTAATGCGCTTATGATAATTTACTCTTTAAATTCTGCATGACAATTTCAGTTCAATATTTCAATCTATCTTTTCAAACTCATTCAAACTCAATTCCAAACCGAGCAAATGCTGTAACCATAAACGGATAAAATCGAGCCACATAAACATGATTTACATCATCGGCAGTCGAGGAATACATTAACTAAATGTTGGGTCAAGAAAGGTTATTGCTAAATCATATAGTTCATATATTTGAATCACTTCCACTATATGATATAAAAACCATGGAGGTGATGTACTAGCTTTCATCCACTAACCCTCAGAAATTTTATCATTATTCCTATCATCCGTCATTATGGCTTGTCATTCATTGTAGTTCTCGCTGACAGTAATAATGTCTTTTGTCATTCTGCAGCTAAAATAGAACAAACTGCTTGCTTATTTCCACAAAGATGTCACTGTGCTGTCATTTTATGGCCCTGCTTAAACATTAATCTCCACCTTTACTGCAATACTAAAAATAACAAATAACAAAAGGAACTTGAGGCAACAAAATATATTTATATAATTTTTAAGGGCTGCAAACGATTCATTAGCAATGAAATTTGAAACGGGTTTAATTTAATGTGGTTTAATTACATCAGGCCTAAACTATAATTAAAGTTTTACAGCTTTAAAAGCAAACCTCACGTACAGTAGCTGCGTGATATTCACACGGTTATGTTTAAACTGTTACAGAGAAACCTCTTAAGACACGTCTGTAACTGAAACACTTTAATAACAGACGCAATAACAACAGCTTCAGCTAAACTAAAATACAGTCTAAATAAACATGCTAATCTTGCAGTAATACTCCCTGCTGTTAGCCAGAGACGAACGCAGTCAGTCGCCTTAGAATGAACAAAAACTGTTTCAGGGGACGTCACTTAAAAACTCTACAGGATTATTGTTGTCTGAAAAATACTATTTAAAGCGTTCCAAATGGTGCCATTTTGTCCTTGTAATCCTGAAAATTCGTACAGCAATTATAATGTTTTTGCCTCCCTATAAATACATCATCACTTCCTTGCTTTGCTCCCGGTGGATAAAAGATGTTAAATGTCTAAATGTAGATGTCAACTTTGAGTCTATCGACTTCTGTTTGAACATTAAAAATATCTGTGCTAAGTTTTAAATGACTAATTTGGTTGTTTTATAAGCAACTTTACTTGGCCTGAGAGCAAAGTTAAAACAAAAAAGTAATTTCTTTTAAAGAAAGCATAAATTATTTCAGATCCTGCAGTGAATATTGGCTATAGGATTTGATGTCACGCTCCAGGGCTTCTGTTTTTAATGATAAAAGAATCACAAATAATAATTCAATTTCTTTACCTCACAGCACTGGAAACACGCTGCTTTGAAGTTTGTGTTCTTTGTACTGAAGAGTCACGAGGTCCGTGTGTGACATTTCCATCCCTCCATCCTCTTCTCTGAAATTTGCAGGTTAAAGTTCACAAGACTTAACAGAAAAACAGGCAAGTGATGGACATCTTGTGTAAACAAACTTCAACATCCTGTTCCTTTCATTTATTTTTGCACATTAATGGCCAACTTCAAATGGAGAGGCAGTTTTCTCAGCGATTTATGAGAAAACTCTAGTTTTATTCTGTTGTTTCTGTTGGTAGAGAACGTGCAGCCAGAGTGTTGATAGGCCACACAGTTCTCGACTACATGGTACCCGTAACCTACAATGTTCTAGAACAAAATGAAGTTTAGCTTTTGGGCCTAGTCCAATTCACTAACCAGCAGCCAACAACTGCCCTGTGTTTCTGCAAAAAAATAAATTGAACTAGCTTTTGAATCGACACGTGCATCAGTGTAAAGTCTAGAGAAGGAACGAGATTAAGTAACTTTCCCAAATTAACCAGAAAGTGTCACATACGCCCTTGCATTGGGTCGGCTGGATATCAAAGGTGCCTTGGGCTGGACTTCATTATATCCACTCATTAATCAAAACAGACCCATTTAGGAAAAGCCTGAGAGGGTCGTGTGAACCATTAAGATGGAATGTGCATTCTGAACCCTCAAAACGGTTCTCAGTTGGGCGGCTATTATCTACTCTGCTCTCTTTTCACCTTGATTACAGACCATTTGCGTTCGCTGGATAGCCAAGACCAAGGACAGCGATGCTCTGGTGACTCTGTGGTCCTTAAATCCGCAGTACTTACTGTCTGAGGTTCGGCACGGAGCGGGAAATTCCTCCAATCGCGGTGAAGTCTGGGACCGTGTGTTTTCACAGGTCAGTGGCTCCTGTACAAAGACACTTTTGTTCCAACAGCATAAAGTCAGAAAAAACTGCCTTAAAGTTTAGTATTGTGACACTTTTATTTACAGAAGAAAAATTACACTGGATTACAAGAATTCCACAAGTACAGTTGGGCGTTTGGAGGGCTCCCTTTAGATTGTTGAAAAGAATTGGGCAACATTCCACAATGTTCTATTGCACGGAGGGTTGACAGTCGACGTATGTAAAATACAGTAATTTAATAATGCAAACAGTGTTAGTTTGGAGAATTTGTTGGCCCAATCAAAAGTAACAATGCACATGAGTGTTGCACATGAAGCTGAAAACATGATTTTCACACCCAAACTTTGACTGGTAAGAGCATAAATCTTAAACCATTTCCATCTTTATTGCATTTCTGCAACGCTTACAGACCCTCTTATCTATCTCACATCAAGCTATTGAGTTTTATCCTCCAATGAACCCAAAACAGTTTAGATTTCATTACCAAAATACAGATGGGGCTAATATTATAGCTAAGACCTCTGTGGTGCATCTGAGCCAATGAGAATGAGGTAACAGCTGGCTCCAAATTCTTCTTTTTTATATATTTTTTATGCACTGATTCCGATTAAGAACATACTTCCTGTTAATGAAGCACATTTCTTGGTATGCGGGTGTGTTGTATAAATACATTCCTCACATACTACAGCAAGCTACCGTTGTCCTTTAACCTGTGATGTATTAACAGCAACTAATTTACTTAAACAAGTACAATGTAACCACGGTGAACAATTTTACTGGTACCTATAGCTATTACATTTGAAAAGAGACACCTGGCTCACGGTTTTTGCTTTCATTTTGTTTAGCAACTGACAGTTCCCATGGCCTTATGGGATAGCAAAATGTCCACTAGCGCGTACCTCAGAATCTCAGCGCACACAGAGCGTCAGTCGTTGCTCTAATGTTGTGAACAAAGTAAAGTAAAGTATGGTGTACTGTTCACGCACTCTGCTCATGTGATGTGCTGCTTTTTGCAAACTGAGCAACAAGAAATTATGCCACGCAGACGCATACCTTTCTCTAGCTCTTGATAAATCATCGGTTATATTACGTAGATCTCTGAAAAAATTCTGTTGTGGATAAACATAATTTGTAATCAGTCATGTGCGACACAAAGACACAACCTGGAATAATTCATTATTTTTTCCATCTTGTGAAACGATCCAAAAGAAATTATAACAAGTATATTTACACTGTTGCACTTCAATAGGTATTTTCATATTTTCATAATCCTTTGTTTCATGTAAGAATTGTCAATCTCTACTTTCTTTACACGTCACTGTTTATCTTTCTATACACCATGCTTGCTTGCACACATCCAAAACAACACACACGCTCAGATGCCCACATACACACACACACGCACGCGCACACACACACACACACACACACACACACACACACTGAAAGACAAAAGCACTTCCTATTTTTTTATCAGGAATATCTTGACATATCTTGATTCCGATTAAATGAAAGTATCAAAAATTGGGACATAGTTTCACCCACATAAACACTTTAATCTTTGACAAATCCTTCATTGATTTGGACCCGTGTCAGTGACCCCGACCCACGGACCTCACTCAGTCTGGGGTCGAGTGTGGCTGGTCCCCTCTTAGCTATCGAACATTCAGTCATTTCTCGAACCGTCACGTCTGGGTGAGAGTGACAGCGATTAAGGAGCTAGAAAATAAACACGTAACACTTACCCAAAACTACGACACACAGACCTCAAACGAGATGTCGAATTCTGACTCTGATATGACGCATTCTTTATGCAGTAAAAGCTATGTATATGCACAACCACGCTGTAAGATGCAACGGCCGGCTTCTAAAGAAACAGTGAATGAGAGAGCAAGAGATAAAGACAGCATAGACTCGACCTCTTCAAGTAACAAAGAATCAGACATTAAAGCAACCGCAAAAAGCCTCGAATAAACAAAAAACTAGCGAGAACAAGCACAAATAAACAGGTGCCTGTTTGTTGAGCGGCAACCTCCAAAAAAAAGTTTCACAAAGCAGTTATCATGTGGCCTCTTCTGATACCCCGACAAAGAGTCTCTAACAAAGGATCTTACAATTGGTTGGCGTGTTCTTGCTTGTATTCTCATTAGTTTGCTTGCTATTGATCTCAGGGTGGCACATTTTGCATGTTTATTAAGTGTACAGCAGGCCCCCATTACGCTTTACTGTCCTCCTGTGACATGTGTAGGCTGTTGTCACCATGAATCTTGATCTCAATTGTGTCCGGCTTCAGCGTTTCCTTCCCGTTTTCCTCCTTCAGCGGCAATTTCCTGCGGGAAGTAAACAAAGATCACGCCGTACGAGGCAGTTAGTTTGACGGACCGCACATTTCAGTCAAAAGCACATTTTCCACGGCATTTGCTTAACAACAGGTGGGGTGTTGTGCGGTAAGTTGTGAGTCCCTGGAGCTAAACCAGGAGTTAATGTCATGCCAGGTTTATAAATTTGTGTGTTCTTAGGCTATATTTGTGTGACCCCCCGGGTGCATTAGTCCTGCGGTGGCTCGGGGGCGACTGACTGTGCATTATCTTAAAGCCCCCCGAACGACTCTTCATCACACAGCACGGCACTGGAAAGAAAACAGCTTCTGTTCACAAGGATCATCATCTTTCTAATAAGGTTATTAAAGTCTAGGCTGGCACCACCGGGAAAGCAGGGCTGCATATCAGATACTGGCTATGATTTATCACGTGTGTGGAAACATCAAACGGGCCTCACAAAGAAATGATGCTTGTTATCGTCATGTTGGCCCTTAATCTCTTTGAATTCTGAGTCCAACAAACCTGATGCTGGAACTTGGCTGACAGGAAATGTTCCTAGAACATTAACTAATGTTCTCTAAAACGTTCTTTAGTCTTTCGAGGTTATTAGAAATGTTCTTATTATAAATCAAAGATATCAAAAAGTTTTACTAAGATGTCAATGAAAGGTATTAAAAATGTTACAGATTAAAAAGTTTAAATAAAATGTCTTTTTACATACCCAAGCATGTAACATCACTAGAACATTCAAAACAATATTTTTAACATTTTTACTACTTAGGAAATCACGTTAATAAACATTGTTTTTACAACCTAAAATGACTGGGAAGTACAAACACCTTGAGATTAGTCACTCAGCAATCCAAAGTTCAACGTTACAGGAAGCTTGCCAATGACTGAGGCACAAAACAAGTAAAACAACAGACAAATAAAAGAGTCATAAATTGTGTGAGATGAACAGCCGGTGTGTGTGATGTCAGACTGATAACACGCAGGTTAATGACCTTTAAACACCTAGTTATTCCTTTGACTCACGCGCTCTTTGTTTTCTACTGTTGCATGGCACACCTTCATGGACTTTAATCTTTCCGTTGGGAAGCTGAATTGTGCCACTTTAATGTTGAGTAATGTTATGTTGTGGCTGTGGTTTTAAATCAGTGGTTCTGAAGTATCACTTCTGATCCAATCAGGACATCCAAGTACCAGCCAATATTAGTCACAGCAAATTGAAAAATGTTCATTTACTTTAAGTGCAAACATAAGAGCTGTGACCAGAATACAGCGTCCTCATACGATGAATACCAACATTCCTTCAACATTCCAACAACATTCTAACAATCAAGATAAAACATGCCTCAGCACAGCATTTATAAGAGAGTTTAAAGGAATGCTTATATACAAATCCAATTTAAAATATTATATAAGAAGCATTTACAACACATTGCTTATGGGAGATTAATCAATAGCAGGTCAGTCTTAAATCTTGGTTTTAATTATAGTGAATTTTAAACCACATTGCATGACTCCAACACACACTCATGTTTGTGAGTTGTGTCTGAGACCAAACTGTAAATACATTTATGAAATAAAGCAATAAAAAAACATGTTTTATGTATATTACTGTACGCAGCACAGTTTCAGAACCACTGATTTAAAAGAGCAACGGCTAACAATGCTAACAGACACTCGCTGGATACTCACAGATATGCCGCCTTGCCCTCCTCCAGCTCTTTGCTCTTGCCACTGGTGGCGGTCTTTTTGCTGCAGAGCTTGCGGGTGATGCACATCAGCAGGCCGCATTGGCGCAGGAAAAAGCAGCTGACGTCCACCAGCACCAGCAGTAGCAGCAGGCCGGCTAACCCCAGCCCGACCACTGCACCCAGACCCAGCCCGCTGAACAGGGAGTCTGCTGAGACACAAAACACACAGAACCATCACTGAGGGACCCCAGCAACACACAGTACAGCCATTCATCAGACTCTTACTGGAGACACTTACAGGGAATTACAGTAAATTATAGGTACATTCAAAATGTGAAGTTTTTTAAAAGTTGCATTAACGTTTTTGCTTGCTTATAAGAATGCTATTCAAAATATTTTTAAAGGTTTATAAACGTTCCACTAACTACTTAAGAATAGTGTTCATGATATAATAATATATAATGCTAATGAAGGATTTTGTTTTCGATAACATGTATAAAACGTTTCTAGGAATGTTTCCTGTAAGCCGTGTATCATGTTAAAACAAGTTGTTTAGTCACAGACAGCCAATCAGGAACCTGCTTACCTCACTCAAAATATATTTATAATGTGATTCAGACACATGCAGAAACGTGTAAATGTGCTTTTGTTTCAGAGTCTGTAAGAAAACTGTTGACCTTAACGTCAAACAGTGACAAACACATTAACTGCAGTGATGAAGAGAGTATTATTTTTACAGTACGTCTCTCTGGACTTTAAAAGCCAGGAGCAGATTTATGCGGCGTCATTTTCACATATGGACAAACAGGTCGCAAGCGGAGCGCAGGCAGTCCTTCAATGTTATTAACCTCATAAATATGCAAATAAAAACAGTAACCAAGGCTTTACAAATGTACAGTGTGTCCACCCAGGATTAATTACTCACACAGGCTAAAGTAGAAGCAGAGCAAAACGTTAAAAATGTTAAAAATGACCCTGGAAAAAACTATTTAAAAAAAAAAACTGAAATTAGAAATTAAGAATCATTATAAAATTCTTTAGCAATGGGAAACCAGAGTGAATTCTGTAGCATGTTTTAAATTGATCTTTAAACACAACATCACACACAAGAACTGATATAACACTAATATTCATCCATTTGCGACCGTTTTCCTTTAAAACACCATCATTAACCACCACCTCTGAGTAAACCAACAAACACACGACCTCCTAACATCCTAATTAATAGAAACTCTTTTTAAAGCAAATGTTATGTTCTTTGTAACAGCAGCCTTGAGTCAGAAGCTCTCAGCGTTTCAATTCATCGTTCTGTAACCGCCGACAGCCTCCGGTTGTCAGAACATTTAAAATGATGATCAGAAGTGTGAAAGCATTTAAAGAAAAGTCAATTCAAGCATTCATGAAAGATGACTAGCGGACGACGTGACTAAATAGAACTAGCTGATGCAGTTTAAGTTTGCATTAAGAACTTCAAGGTGACGTAACTTCTGTGACCTTATTTAAACTGAGGTGGCAGGGGCTTTGCATGGGAAAATGAGACTGTCTGCAAAGCTTTCACAAGGAAACATCCATTTTGAAGGAACATTCCGGGCAATGGCATTCCCCTAAACACATCAATCACACGCTGCTGAAAGCAGCACTGCTGTTAGAAAACATCCCAGAAGTCTAGGGTTTGATCTGAATGTAGTGACAAGGTATTAAAGTGAGAAAAAAACACATTACTGGTGGGAAATACGGACAATGTTAAACAGATCAGTCCATGCAGCGATTCAGTACCTCTTAAGGCCCGTTTACACCTGGTGTTAAGATCCGGTTTGGGTGATCCGGTCAACGTATACAAATGAAAACCGGATCCTAATAAAATAAATTGAACAAGCACATGCATGATTTAAATAAACAAATGCACTTATTCAGAAATACTCCTCAGAAAAACATCACAGTTCAGTGCAACACCAACAGCATCTGCTGACTATTTTCCAACAACACAACGCACGAGTCTATCAGTTTACACATGAGCGATATGCACTCAGACTTCAGCTGTATTGATCTCCGTCTGGTTTTATTTCTGATGCTTGGATCACATGCTCACCTCCGCTGTGACTTATCATCTGTTTTTACCATCCACCTGATCTCCTTGAGAAATGTGTCTTCACTCCTTTAGCTGATTTGTTGTTGATTTATAACATCATTAGAAGCTCAATTTAGCATCTCGTTAATATCACTTATCCTGAAGTTCCACAAATGGGCGTGATCCATCCGCATCCGAGTTCAACGCACTCAATTAATTAGGTCTGAACGGTGATTGAGACTCAGCAATGAGCAGCAATAACTCAAGCTCGATTGATCGTGTCTGGACTGTAGCCACACTCTGCGAGGAGGTCTGTGGGTGGTTCCCAGCAGATGACTGACAGTGTAATGAAGCTTATAATCATGTGTGGGACTTAATGGCTGTGTCAAGCTGATACATGACTAAGTAGAGCTGTAGAGGATCCAAGGTTCTGAGGTCTGGCAGTTTGGGGAAAACTTCTACAGTGAAAAACGCAACAGAAACAATCAAGACCTCGTTCCTACACGTTCTCAAGGCCGCGTATATCCCTCAGCTCCTGAACCAAATTAACATTCAAACGCTTAACTTTACACACGGTATATGAATAAACACTAAAAAATAAACCTGAGGGAAAAAGAGCCTTTGGAAGATTAACCGTGTCTTTATACATTGATGTTAAAATTCGGTCTGAATACACAACGCTGCACAAAAGCCAGACTTCAATGTGGCAGCTCTGGTTTCATGACCCTTTTAATTTATAAATTCATTTTCCATATTCATAATTTCATATTTAATTAATAGAAATAGTTTATATGTAATTTCTGTTTGGAACATTTACTGTTTGGAATCAAACATTGTGTAAAAAACTTTTTTTGGTATATACTGCAGCTTTTTGCCCCATATGTCCCCTATATACAATACTGCCTATATACTACCTATATACTGAATATGGTACAAACTTCAATTTATAAATAAATCCTGTGGAAATGATGCCATTAAACCAAGACTAGCCCAACAATCTGATTTGCCAAGTACATTTGGTGTGCAATAAAATCTTATAAAGTGATGCAATGATGGCATAGACAATTTTTTACCAGAGTTTTATTAATAAGAAAATAGCTGGCAAAAATAACCACCTATCCAACCTCAAATACAACTTTTACAGCTTCTCTTTAGAATGCAGTGGATACACTGAGCAGACAGGGACAGTTTGGTCCAATGCACTAATCAATCCAAAAACCAGAGGAACTGTCCGACACTTTCTTATCTTCAGTGCGAATGGCTTCTTTCTAGAGACTTGATATAATTTAAAGCTTTGGTCATTATGAAAAATGTCCTAAATTTTAAGACTCCCTCCCCCCACCCTTCCCATCATCCCTTGCACTACCTATGCAGAGGTCACAAGTGGAGCATGACTCCATAATGATGCTTTAAAGACTCTGGTGCTCATTAAGACAGCATGCTAGACGAGCAGAAAGGCCCTCCGGCCGTTAGACGATTAATAGACCGATAGCCATTATCAGTGGCAAAGATGTCTTTGCTCTGCATGGGGTTGGACTGATGGGTCAGAACCAATGAAATGGGTGTCAAGTGGCACCAATTAAATGTCACTTTTCTATACTTTTAACAGATTTCCTTTCTGACGCCAGCGTAACCAGCAACATTAGACCTGTAGTTCGTTCTGTTATGTTGTGTGATAGTGAACGCATGAACGTCATCATATTATAATAGTTGCTGTTCTCTTTAATTTAATAAACTATGTAGTATTTTTTCACTGTTATGCACAAAATAAATTTAACAGTAAGTCTCCTGACAGACATTCGAGTTAATGGTGAAAATAATCAATGCAACATTGGTTCAACATTAAATCAGCTATCCTTGAACAAATATGTCAGTTTTCTCATTTTGGGTAAAAAAGAACAAGTTTAAATAACTGCATGTTCATTTGAACACTAAATAAGATTTAACAACAACAACAGACCACAACACAATTAAATTTACTGTCATTTTGAAGATTAATAACATTATGCACCGTAACCTCACACACATCTGAATAAAACAAAACACGTTTACACAGCCACCATCCCTGCAGTGTTACTGTCCTTACAAACATACCTCCTGTGATTTATGACTTATGACTTTACAATGAACGGCTGAACTGCGGCTGGCCGGCCAGGTTTCTCTTTCTAAATAAAAAGAAGGTAATTTATGAGAAATGTGATCAGCTGTTATGGACAGCAGTAAAACAACAGGGTCCATTTTAATTTACCGGAATCGTTTCCAGCTGGAACAATCAACAAAAAGCCGTTCTAATCTCATAAGACGTCAAGCCACATTAGGAAATAAAGCTTTTAATGGACTGGGTTTGGACCCTTTCTCTTAACCAGAACAATATTGAAGTTTTTGACATGCTCATAAATGAAATGCGATGTTCTGTTAAGCTGTAATGAAAGAATGGAAGGGGAGCAAGAAGAGGTGATTAAGATTAACAGTCTAAAGCGACGAGACTAATATATTTCCAAACAGATTTATTAGATGATACAGTATGAAGTCTAGATCTGAGATCCAACGTCTTAATTAGGTGCCTGTGAAGGTTTCAAAACCTTTCATAATAATTATCATTTAAAAACGGTTAAAATCTACCATTTAGAAATTATGCATAAAAACTTAACTGTAAAATATTATGAGACTGTATAATATTGCAATTCTGTGCAGTGAACTTTAAAAGTGTTTCTCCTGCAGTCGACGCAAATGAAACACCTGACAGCACAGATGCTTTAGTGAGCAGAAAAATCAGCTGCTATACTTTTGAAATTTCCACACAAAAGAACAAGAGTCTAATGTTTCTTTTTCTTATTTCAGCAAACCTTAGAACTCACCAAAGCGATTATTAAACTAATGTGTTTTCATTGCTTAATGGATAAGACGAAACCATATTATTCTGAGGTCTGCTAATAGCTCTGCAATATTGATAAAGGCTTATTTAACATTCATGTTTATCTTTTCAAAATGAAGCTATTATTATAAATTATTATTAAATCTCAGCTATTTATATTCCAGTGTTGCATAATGTAATGGTTCAGCCAATCAAATGATTTTGTATTAACTATGACACAAGGGGTCAAATATACGTTCAGACTGAACTGGTGAATTGATACAAACCCAAAAAACACGAGCTCAGAGGCTGCAGTGATGACAGGATAAGCGAGTTTATTTGTGAAAATCTGACACAGATTTCTTCACTGATTCTGACATGAACTTGTTTAAGGATTTGATTCTTTAAACACGTTCATGAAGCCTCAGAACAGCTCGATCCATTAAACAGGTCACAGTTTCTGGATAAGTCTTTCCAAGTCTTTCCAAAAGGGTTCATTAACGTCACGGGCATTAGGTGTCACTGACCAACAATAAACAACATCTTTATGGCTCTAATTAGTTTAGGTTAATTCATAAATACATTATTGATCATTGTTAATTCATATTCATTGAGAACACATTTACGGTAATAGTTTTTTTTTAACTCAAAAACAACTTGAAAAATGTATTCTTCATGTCATTTACTGCAGTAGCTAATGCTAACATAAAGAACCTTATTGGAAGCTTAATGTGAGTCTCCAAAATAAATAAGCTTCAGTTGATCGACTACAGACAGCATTCTGGCATCATGAAAGCGCTCTGTCAATTTACACTATTTTACAGGTTAAAACACAACTGCGTGGTTTCAGTTCTGTACAATGACACGTTTAATGAACGACTGTTAGCTTCAGTCGCTCCGCTCGTACGTTCACCTTTCTCCCGACAGCAACGTTACGCAAACACTCTCACTCACAAACTGCTGACAATTCCATTTACTTGATCTCCTTTCTCATCAGCGACGAGATACAATAAAGCAGAAATTCGTCTGACGGGGAGAACGCAGAGAATGAAAATTAATGTGCATTATATCTTGAATCTGTGGGAGGGAGAAACCTCGTTTGATTTTTTCTCACATTCTGGGTAACAGGAGGTACAGCAGGGCCCGGCTGATTTATGATACTAGTGTTTAAAAGTCATATCAATTTGAAATCCTACTTGACTCTGTTTAATGAGCGCTGTGTTGTACAGCTGCGTGTGTGCGCATCTGCAACATCATTAAATGCATTCTCTCATGCGATACAACTGCTGACATTTCCCATTGTGATAATAAACCAAAACAAAAGAGCCTGTGGTTGCAAGAAGCAATGGGAGAAGCGCAGAAGACAGACAGACCCATGGTGATGGCTCGGTGGGTCTTTGTAAACACCAGCAAAGACGAGCCCATTAAAAATACCAAAGATCTGATCGCTATTGTTACAGGTGAGAAAAACACAAATTAGTCACTCAGTTGTTTTTCTGTCGTTTTCAAAAATCTGCAGGAGCTTTTGGGGAAAAAAGCAGGAGAGTTTCAGCATGGAGACACAGGATGTGATGTCACACTGTCACGTGTGTTTTGGAAACACTGCAGGAGTCTGGAGAGAGGAAATGAACCGGCATGGCTAAGAGTCTGAGCGATCGGCCCCCACCGCATGAGGCCCACCGGGAACAGGGTCTTTTGGGCTGATTCCAGGCAAGCTGAAGATGAAGCAATGTCAACACAGACACAAGCACAGCGAGAGCGACAGAGCAGCTCCGAGGGCGGTCACTGTGCGGACAGGCTGCGCGGGGGGGTGTCCTCGTCCGGATGAGGGGGGCTCACAACACTGATCTGTATGGAGATGGAGGGAGAGGAGGGGTGGGAGGGAGGGAGGAAGAGGGAAAGACATACAGTAGGTGTGTGGAGCCAGAACAGGTGCAGGATTAGGGCAGTAATGGTTACACACACAACAGACAATGTTCCCTCTACAAACGGCCTCGTAGCTCTGATGTCATCCATGAATTAAAGTCTGAATGAATTAATGTCTACTTAAGCTTTAAAAAATATAAGACTTTATAGTATAAAAAGAACAATATTTAGAGCATTACTTTATATAAATACAAATATATAAATATATAGCTGTAGTTATTTAGAGTCATTCTGTGTGCACATTATATATCAAATATCATAAACATAAAATATACATATATATGATAGAAAGATAGCTAGATAGATAGACAGACAGACAGACAGACAGATAATATATGATTTGTTATATCATATATATGATAGATAGATAGACAGACAGACAGACAGACAGACAGACAGATAATATATGATTTGTTATATCATATATATGATAGATAGATAGATAGATAGATAGATAGATAGATAGATAGATAGATAGATGATAGATAGATAGATAGACAGACAGACAGACAGACAGACAGACAGACAGATAATATATGATTTGTTATATCATATATATGATAGATAGATGATGGATAGCTAGACAATATATGATTTGTTATATATATATATATATATATATGATAGATAGATACATAGATGTTGATATATTGATATATAGGTACACACACATACAGAAACATATAAATATATATAAATATATATGTTTCTGCTCTGGTGGCTATGAGGGCCGCCCAGGAGAAATAGGTTTTTCTCAGCATGAACAACAAAAATTACAGGGAACGTTGACAGAAAAATCACAGAAGTGAAAGGAAGGAGTTCAGTGAGAATGACAGGGCAGCGGATGAACGCAGACCATGAGAACAGCCGTGACAATGAGATAAACATTATTTCAGCGCAGGTCAGGAAATAAACAGAGGTAAATTAGAGAATAATGTCGCCGCGTGAAAGAATGAAACAATTATAGGGACCGGGCAGTCCAAAGCGGTATCCATGTAAAGTAGGTTTGTTGTGATTGAAAAGATTGGGGGCATTAATAGACACACAGAAAAGGAAGTTTAGTGGCAGTTCATTGCAAAACAAAAAGCCCAACGATTTCAATGTGGCCCAGAATGCATTGCATAATTCATTAGGTGGGAATTGGTGAGAGGGATTGTTTAGAGTGAAACAACGAAGACGAAGCACAATAGAATTATAAATAAGAGCGTGGGCCGGCGGGAGAGGAGTGCGGGTGGAGAGACACAGAGAAAGAGAGAGAAAGAGAGAGAGAGAGAGAGAGAGAGAGAGAAGATAAGAAAGAGGAGGGAGAGAATATACAAATGACATCTGATTAACAGCGTAAATCCAGACTGCTGAAAACAGTTCTTTTATGTTACCTACACACACACACACACACACAACAGGCACAAACACAGACACGACAGACACACACACACACACACACAACAGACACGTGCACATGCACACACACACGGCACATTACTGACACTTCTTCTAGTCACTTTCACAGATAATTGGACAGGTACGGATATAATTTAAATATCACCTGTCAATACTGTGACATTTTTTGCTGCAGCCCTGTTGGCCTGTCAGCTGAGAATCATGTTTATGTGAATGTATTAAAACGCACGGAGCAAAAAACATCAAATGAAGAGTTTTGTCATGAACATTGTCTGTCTGTCCCAAAATCTACTGGTTTGTTTTGGTGAAATTCTGTTCACACAAAATATCCCAAAATACTTTGTGCCAAATTCTGCAAACATAGCACTGAGAGAAATGTCAAGTACACCTGAAATTAATTGATATAAATAAATATTGATATTTTCTGAATCCCCATAATTCTGTAACGGTGCAGATAATTATGCACCTTTGACACAACATGTTTATAATGTGTGTGACACATCAATAGCATTACAGAATTGTATGTCAAAATACCAAGTTTCTTCAACATATGGGCTGGATAAGAAAATCACTATTCATTCCAGGCAATTACCAAATGAATCCTTGATCAAACACAAGAGTTTTCTATTGTTGTTCTATGAAATTCACAGTGTATCAAATCATGCCTGCTATTAAATCAATTCTCCCATCAGGTGTTAAAGACTTTGAGGCAAGCCCTTACATAACGTCCCATTGCTATTAGCCTGAACAGAAGCTAAGATGAACAGACAAACTTGCTTGTCCGTTCACTGCTGCGATGAATTAAGTGGCTGTAATTTGAGTGTTATTTTAAGCCAATAACAAAGGCGAGTTCTAACTTGTTTTTGGCTTGAAAATGAAAGCCGTCTCCGTCCTGGGATCTCGTCCACAAACAGGGGTAATGAGAGTAGACAAGCAATCGACCGACCTCTTAAAAATGCATTCACACTCGCTCTCCATTTAAAAAGCATCAGAAAAAGTGCTTCTGTATTACTGATGAGAAACTCCGGTGTGGATCTGCGCTGCCTGTTTCTCCGGTTGTTTGATGGTTTCCATCACTTTCTCACTTTTATATCACTGTCCAGTGAACTATCTTTGATGTAGCTAATGTCAGGTCCATTTAGAATCGCCCACCGGCAAAACAGAACCTCTCGGTGTTGTTAAATATTTCGGATTTCTTGGTACCACTGATGAGCCCTTGGGACCTAAAAACCTGATGTTTGTTCCCTAAACAGCATTCATATAAAAGCAAGTATTTTTTGTTTAAAGAAACCAGACATTTGTAATATTTTACAGTCAGATAGAAAAAAGCTTTTGGTTCATTTCATCGTTTAATGAGTAACTATATCCAACTGACTGAACTTGATATTCTAATGTCTCGACCTGGTTAACCAATCAGCTTTGTGAACTGGTTATGAACCTAGCAGATGAGCCTCTCATTGGCTCCCTCCTCTCACATTGTGCACCTTTATATTTTTTTCTCAACCGATTTTTATTCAGTTTTATTTTTCAGCCTATTTTCCCTCTCCAGACAAAATGGCTTTGATTAGGACACGCGAGCGATTACGGCGCTCCGCGTCGCACGTTTGATTGTGAATCCGAGATACGTGAACGGGTACGAGAGCGTGGGCGCCTGGCAAGTGTGCTAAACTCCAGCTAGCGTGTAATTATGACGGGAGACGTATAATTTCAGCTATAGATGTGTGAGTGGGTGATGAAGAGCTGCAGGTAATCAGACTTAATTTGTGGTGGAGTGATACGGGACAGAAACGTTGGGTGCTGTCAGTGAGTTGTGGAGGTGCGTGTACCTGTGATATCAGGCTTCTGAGGCATGGAGAACTTCACGAAGGTGGGCTCAGACAAGCCTTTGACGTTTCGAGCGGTGATCTCAACTTCATACTGCGTGTTCCACTGAAGCGGCTGCAGCAGGACAAAATCATTCGCACCTGGAACCAGTTTTGTCATCCACTGTTCTTCCTTATCCTGCCAAAGACACAAGCGTGTGGTTAAATATACACACACAGAGCGTCTAACAAAGAGGCTACATATCTGACTTTGCTTTGAGGCACATATGACTAATTTCAGCAGTTAATTATCATCCGAGTTTCATGACAACACAACAATTAAAACAATTACACCAGAGAATGCGTGGGTTTGAGTCTCATGCGCTGAATGGGAAATAAAATAAAATGTTCTTTGTGAATGTGAAATCCAAAAAGAGGAATTGATTCTTTACAATATATTAAATCTGTGTCTTCACACTGTAATCACACACATCTTGTAAACACACACACCCACGCACACACAGGTTGAAGTAGTGAGTTGCACAACATGAACACACTCCAGAAAGCAATGGTGGTGTGGTGCACTGCACACTGGGCATCGAACCTGTGACCTTCTGTTTACAACCCTGTACCCAGCAGCCCACAACTGCCCCACTTTTAATTAGTTTTATTAAATTCCTGATTCATCTTTTATAAAATGTTGTTATTGTCTGAACCTAGATGCCTCAGCAAGAATCTGCGAGTATGAAGCCAGCGCTTGCCTTTCCTCCGCCAAATCCTTTAAAACTGTCACAGGAAGAGAGGGAATAATATAACTGCCGATGAACGTGGCCTGAGAGGCCATCTGCTCCTTCTTCAGAGCAACAGACAAGAAAGAGTTTCCTTTCTCTGATTCTGAAACTTTTCCCTCGCATTCATATAACAGAAACACTCCAACGCAGCCATTATTCTCTTTGTGCCTTTGCTTGCACAGTACGAGCGAATGAGTGTGTGTGTAATATAGCGTGAATGTGTGTGAATGTGTATGTGTGTGAATGTATGCGTATGTGTGTGTGTGTGTGCAGTGTGTGTGCAGGCTGTTATGCCAGCTAAAATTTTGAAACTAAGCCCACATACGCTGCCTTCAAAAACTCATCGCTTTTATATTGTGACATTTTCAAACCGCCTCGGATCTTTAAAGGCTAAATGGCTGAACGAGTCGTTCACACACTGACAGTCCTCAGGTGTCCTGTCTCCACAGGAAGTGACATCTCCATTCCTCCTGCCCTCACCTCCACACACACACCGTATCAGAGCGAGTGTAAATGAGAGAGGGAGAGATAAAAAAGAAAGAGGGGGCGCGTGCAAATGAGAGAGGGGGGGAAGAGATGCCAGCGGACCCTATTAAGGTCGCGGAGGAAGCCAGGCATCACAAACAGATTGAGACACTCTGAGATGAAGTAAATGAGGAAACACTGAGGCCCATGAGGGAAAAAACAAACAGAGGGATTGTGGGAAAAAAAAACGAGCGACCCAGATGCTCCACAAGGCTGCAGCGAATGTGTGGACATGCTAGTGTGGTATCACCCGACAATCTCTCACATCCTGTAAACAAGCCTTGCGGATCGTGGCAGACTGCTACTGCAGAAACAAAGCCAGATGCATTAAACAGGTTTTTTTTGAGGCTCTTCGCCTCTAGGGGCTCGCGTTCACTCCAACTGAGATTTATTTAAAGTCTTGTCGACAATCCGTCTAATTTTATGCTACTGGCAAATATTGATGGTAAACAATTGATGAGACAACATTAAGACAGAGATGAACAACGTTTTGGCAGAAGACAATAAAGTTTTTTTGGATACATGATGCATTGTGGCAATTTGGGGTTTATTGAAGCAAACACACATGCATACGGATCAGAACCAAAAGCAGAACTTTTGCCTATTGACCAACAATTTATGATTGTTGCTTTAAATCAGTCCACAGAGCTATAAATCCTGAGAGATTCCCCCCGCAGGGATGAAACAGTCAAATGAGATGAAACGTAAGAATCTGATGTGCTTGTCTTAATGAAACAAATACTTTAATCGCTCTGTCATGACAACATGTCAAAAACCTGCTCTGGCGCCACGACCAGGTCACCATTCTATACTAAACAACCGTTCGTGTGCCATTTAACAGAAGCTCATAAACATCACATGGAGAACGCTCTACCCGACAACATCCTTCAAATTACAGAGACCTTCAGTAAGATTTAAAAAACACTTGATGTACAATGAGGAGGTTCATGACAAGAAATAAACTTTCCAAGAGGTCAAACAACCACACACACAACATACAGTTCCATACAATTAACTAAACCCAGAACGGTGAGAACCAGTTAACCAGATCTCTTCACGCGCTCCAGCTGCTGTTGGTGCATAAAGAAGCGTTAGGAGCTCAACAGAGGCGTTTTTTCTCTGCTCATTACTGAAACCGTCGCCCACTCGTCTCTGCATGTTTACTGCAAAAAAGCCCCTTTGCCTTCTTGCTCAATCTCACAATGCAAGCTTACAAACAACAAAACCACAAGACCCGCTTCAGTAACGGTTTTCTCCAGCTAGTTAATAAATAAGCACAATTTTACCATGGTAATACTGTTCTGCTGGAAATGACCTGTGAAACAACCTAACAGTCCCTGTTTTTACTTATATTTAAACGAAATAGCAGAACTATTGCTAGAATTGCCATGAAAGAGATAATGTTTAATCAACAGACACTCAACAGGACAGAGTTTTATCACATTGTTTATCCTCACGCTGGAAAAACCTGCCGGTAAGCGGTTACTAAAAAGCCTTAGTTATCTTTAGATCTTGTTCTCGGGTCATTCTACGGTTGCCATGACACTTCCATCTTTTTTCACACATTTTAATGTATGCGTGAGTTGTATATAATTGTTTCTGCATTTTTTTTTAAAGAGGAAAAATGTCTCTACCTCAGCTCTAGCATACAGTACTGTGGGATTTTTTCTGCCGTTTAAGATTTTCAAAAATATCCCCCAGAAAATACATAAAGAAAAACAGCAAGATTATTTTAAAAACATTTTCCACAGTTTTGTTGACTACACTTTAACCTCTAAGTCTGCTACCACAGCTGTAAACAATTTTTCATGCAGAAGTATTACAGTATTGTTACTTCAGATTGTCTGAGAACAAGCAGCACCAAAGTTTTAGTTCTGCACAGATAACCGCTCACACAGTGTTTCAGTGACGTTTCTGCAGGTAACTCACTGTTTTGTATTTGACAATGTACTCCAGGATGGGCATCCCACCATCGTCCTGTTTAACCAGCCCCAGCCGGTACGCTTTCCCCACTCCGCGCTGCCCCTGGACCGACGGAGGGCTTGGCTCTCCTGCATGTGTGAAACGACACAGAGCAGCAAATGAACGATTCACACGCAGCAGCAATGAGCTCAGGTTTAATGGTGGTGTGTGAGATTATTATTGCAATAATGAATCTGAAGATCTTCCAGAGCAACACTGTATAAAGGTCAGAGCAAAGGAGACTCACGGATGGGAAGCGTTTGAAAGCTTTCAGTGCGGCTGAACTCCCCTTGACCTTTTCCGTTCACAGCGGCCACTCGCAGCTCGTATGTCGTGTTGGGCTCAAGGTTTGTGAGCAAAACAATTGCTGTGGGAGAGAGACATAGAGAGACAGGGAGAGAGACATAGAGAGACAGGGAGAGAGTGAGAGAAAGAGAGAGGGAGAGAAAATCAAATATTTGTCATGTCATGTCAACACAGCCAGGGCACTTTAGATAATGTTCTGTAAAGGTTCTTTCAAAGTTATCAAAATGTTCTCGCTGTAATGCAAGTAGATATTTTCATATCAATATAATATCAAAAACTTCATTAAAAAATAGAAAAAAAATTACAGAACTTAAAGAATGTTTGAACAACGTTCTCAGAACCAAACAATAACATTAATACAGCGCCTAAAAAAACTTGTTGAACGTTTGTATAACTTAAGTTGCAAACATAACATTTTCTTACAAAAACTTCTTACAACCCAAATCTGTTAGCTGGGAATATGAAGTATATAAATGAAAAGTGAGTGAAACATTTAAATTGAGAGCAGGATGAGAAGAGAGAGAAAAAGAGAGAGATGTTCTAATGAACATACTAAATCCCACCTGAGCTCCTAAATTATGTACAACGTGTCAAATTATTGCGTTGGCCAGTTGTGCTCTTGGCCACAACATCTACAGCGTTATGCAGATCAGCTGCAAGTCCTTCAAGTCGTCTAACTTGCTTATCTGGATATTTAATCTGTCCTTAAAGTTTCTGCTGAAGCTGCTGGGTGTTGTGGGTAAAAAAATTCATGAGATCTTAAAGCACTTTAAATTCAGGTGGTACTGGAGTTGAGTTTCTCAGAGTTCCTCTCATTTTTTGATTTTGGTCCTTGAAGGCAGCTGTAGACTTTAGGCAATTCTTCTTGTAGTGAGTGTCGTAAGAATGATGGCTGAAGTGCTAAACGGTACAGAATGAATGAATTTCTTCACCTTGATCTCTGTTTACACAATAATCTCACCGCACTTGCAATATTTCATTCACAATTTAAAAGCCATCCACTGTACATAAACGCCCCACCGGGAAAGATTCGTACTATTGAATGATGTTTTTATCTGACTGAGAGATGTGGCACAAATCTTACGCTGTTAACTACGGTAATAATTGCCACAGGAGTGTAACAGAGGCAGGTAATGAGTGTGTAAACCTCACTGCTCATTCTCAAGAGGTACTCCGGACGCCGGGGGTTGTGACCTTTAGCTTCCGTGTTAGAGCAGCAGAACCTCAGCCGGTTTCATGAGCTCGTTGTAAAAAAAACAACATACCCGTGTGCACACACACACTGCAATGTGATCGCACCAACATAGATGGTATCGAGGAATGTGTGAAAGCCTTACATGTTTAAACAAGACATTTTGGTGTGCTGCTTGTAATTCTAATCTTTTGTTAACTAATATTAAAACGTTCATGTTTTTAAATATGTAGGACAGGCAAACACTCCAGTTCTGTGCTAATCCACACACTGTATGGGGCTAGTGTTAGCGTTTCATTAACTGCAGATATAGAAACAAAAAAAGGCAGCATTTTCAGAAAAAGAAACAGCATTAATATGGAGGTACTGAAATACAGGCTAAGAAAGAGCTAATCTGTAGGCAGTAACAATTGTTTAATCTATAATTCATTTTGTGGTTTAACACAAGCATTGAAATGGAAGCACTGAGGAGACTCTGTACTCACTCTGCGTCCCCTGAGACTTCACATCCTTCCAGTCATGTGAACTGATGTCTTTGTATCTGACGAGATAGTGACCGATGGGGACGCCGCCGTGGGAGTCCGGCTTTATGAAGGTAACTGTGGCTACGCGCTGGGCCACGGAACTCAGGCGCACAGAGTACGGGTTCGAGGGAACATCTGTGGGGGAAAAATGGGTCAGGGTAAGACAGAGTTACAAATGTCTCTATTTACAGGTTGAGGCCACAGACTCTGAGGGCATCAAAGAGGCTGTTTATGCCTCTTCCATACAAACTCTCTCAGTGTCAGACACTTAAACCGACTGCTCTCTGTTCAAGCGATACCATCTTATGAATATAAAAGATGTCAAATGAAGGTTATAAACAAGCTCGGCGTAAACAGTATAAACATTCAAATGAGAAATTCAATCATATCAATGGCAATAAGTCACACTGTGGAAAATTATCATAAATCAAGACCTCTGGTAGCTTTTTGTTTATAAGATGGTGGCAACGATCAATATGATAATACAATGAACTTCATTAGTGTCAATAACTGAAATGTACGGTTATTTATAATTCATTAGCACAGTCGTACATTATATTGTATATGTATAGATTTTAAAGTCCATTGGAAAATTGTGAAATGGGGGCGTGGCTGTTATTATTGATCAATTATTTATTGATCAAATCTCGAGAAATTCTGAGGCATGTCAAATTTTTTTGTTACCTTTTCTGTGCAATTGGCAGATGAATCTGAAGCGATTAACAGTGCTGCCAACACTCAAAAAACGTCAAAATAGAGATCAAAACTACAGACGTAGAAGATAAGAATATAAAACATGATAAGGAGAAACACGCGCATCTGTAAGATGATTTTAACATTCATTGCATAATTAGAGGACATCTGTGGAGATATGTTAGTTTTGTCCATACAGCCGCATTCTGACCATCTAATTTGGGTCTAATTGCACCACCACAAATTTGTGCAAACAATCTGAAAGCCAAACAGTCTGAAAGCAGTTTAAAGAGTCTCACAGACGGCTCAGACATGCATGTTTCATATGTTTTACACTGATTGTGGGGAAAATCTAGGCTCAATTCTCTGGGGTTTATTTAAATATCAAGAAAACGTGTCGTATGGAGTTTTAAAGTATCTCATTCTAAATCTACTGTGAGCAGAAACCTTTAATTTTACACAAAATATTCACATAGAATTGAAAATTCTGTCATTATGATTATGATGAAAAAAGCAGTGTGATAGTTTTCTAAATTCTCATGTTGACCCTCCTCAAAAATAACTCCTCAAGGGTCAAAGTAAACATGACAGAAAAGTGACTTTAAGTACTTAAATCAGATTTCATGAATGGCTGTTGAAAGGAATGCGTTGCGATTTCTGCATAGGCGCATTCCATGCAGGTTTAATCATTACATGTAGGAATATTACCGCATTGTCTGAGCGGTAGCTGAAAACATGTTACTGATACTGCCAATTTGATACAAAAACGTGTTGCACCCTGTCTAATCTTCCCCTCGTGGAGGCAGCAAGGCTAGATTCATACTTCTCTTGCCATCTCGCCTGTTTTGTGCTTTGCCCAGCCAAGTGAGCGAGAACACACCCTGCTTTGAATAACAAGCACCAAGTAAGAGAGTGAGAGAGTCAGAACAGCGGCTAGAGAGAGAGAGTGACAAGACTGAGTGAAACAAGGTGAGGCAACAGGAAAACAAAATTTGGTAGGGAAACCAAGTAGGCGTGTTTAGATAGTGGATCATGGACAGAATGTACCAGAGAAAGAATGAGTGGGTGAGACAGAGATGGGAAAGGACAATAAGACCGATACAAACAAGTGATTTCATAGTGTTGTAATCCAATTGCACCCCTGTCTGTTTGTTAGTATAAGGTATAGAGATATACATACACGGTAACTAAAACAGTAACCTTTAGATGAAGCAATCACACTAACTTGTTTTAACAGACAGTTTTCATGTAAAGTGTCATTCATAATTACTGTGAAGTAAAGATGTTTCTTAAGTACAGATAAGGCAAACGTAAAGATTAGGAAATATTTTATATTTCATGCGTGTTCTCAGCAAACGCAAGACTCAACAACACACAGACACAATCTACACATTCTCCACATATTCATCTTTAAATCATAAAAGATTTCCTGACTTTACAGCAAACCCTGTCCCAGGACTTATGGAGGTCACGGTGTCAATTTGTTGGACGTTGGTAACCAGTAGTTCAGGACACAGTTTCTCACAAGAAAACACATAAAACACATGTGAAATGTTGTGTTACGCTTCGGGTCGTTGAACTACAGGACTCCAAGAGTGTTGCAACATTAGTGTAATAGCACTGAGACGTTTTACTGTTGGTGTCACATGAGTTCTCTGTCATTACAGTATTCTAGACCACAGTGCGTTAATGGTGAAGAGTGGGGTAGGAAAAAATGCTTTCAGTTTGAATAATGTAAAATCAAACACAGCTCTTATCCGGCCGCTGGAGGAACCCTGTAGAGTGTTTGTTTGTAAACTGTAATTTCCTCGATACTTTTGTCCTCATTGTGTTTTAGTAAGTGACAAACACTTCAATAAGACACAAACAATGCAGCAACAGCAGAGAATCGCTGTAATATTGGAAAGGTCTTCTGCTGTAAGCTCTCAAAGCTTTAGTAACATGAAACAGTTGTTTTTTTAAAAAGCCAGGCATGCTTTTCTACATTGCTGCCATGGCGATCTGTCTGATAGCAATGTTAGCATTATCTGAAGTCTTTTGTGAGGAGATTATACGAATGTGAACAGGCATTGACAAAAGCAAGACATGCTGGGATGTCTAATGTGGCTAAAATCCATGCAGGCCTCAAAGGTGGTGTAATTTGGGTGGTGACATTTTTATTGCAGGGTAGCCGCACCCCAAACATCACGCTATTGGTTGAGCAGAAGATGATGAGACACAAACAAAAAAATGTTTACACAGTGTTTTCTAGTGGTTTCAATACACATCCCCATTTAAAGTATCCATGAATGTACATCAGTAATACGATGCGTGTTTGTTGCTATGTCACATGATCACCTGTGGTACACACATACCTGCCTGTGCCAGGATAAACTCTTGAAAGCGCATGCCAATGTTGTTTCTGGCTGTGCAGTTGTAACGTCCAAAATCTCTGTCCGACATCGGAGTCACCTGAGAAAACAGGTCATGAATTTATGCTGTGATTTTATCTTGTTTACTTGCAGGCATTTCATTACATTGTGATTTGTGACCTGGTCTATTGTTCTTCTGTGCGATATGTTGCTCTCATCATGTTTGCTTGACTATATTATAATTTTATTATTAAACACAGTCTGCTCTGAAACACAGCACCTTAAAAGGGAAACATTCATACACATATACCCTGCCTATTTTATAGAATTTAATTTTAATATAATTGTACATATTTACTTTTTCGGGGTCAACAGGCGTACAAGCATTTCACTGCATATCAAACTGTGTGCATACAT